>PITA01004365.1:0-58331 GCA_004023965.1 Spilogale gracilis
TGTTTGTTTTAAGACGGAGAATACCTTGCACTGAGATCTGAGAGAGATCAAGAATAGCCATCAGAGGGTTCTGGCAGCTTTGTGACTTTGAGAAACCTTACCCTTAGATCCATCTCCTCACCTTCAGATGGATGACAAAGCTTCAACTTACGCCCTTGTAAAACTTGTGCCACCGGACCCTTGCTGGTAATCAGTCAGCCAACCCCTTAGTTTTGAATGTGAGTCCAAATTATCAAGCTGCCCTTCTCCCAATGCTACTGGGTCCTCACACAAACACATTCTTGCAGGGAATAAGATATTTTTATATAAGACGATGGCCTTCGCATTCCACAAGAATATAAACATCAAGTAAGAGCTTTGTTATACATGTCCTCTGTAAAAAAATTCCTGGTGCACAGAACCTGTGGTAGGCTCTTGTGATGTCTGTAATCCTTTTCTTTTTTCCAGACCCATGGGAAGAGTGTCAGTCATTTCTCCCTTCTTGAAATTGGATAGGGTTGTTCTGGCCAATGGATTTTAAGTAGAAGTGACATGAGCGGCCTGTGTTACTTTTAGATCAGGGCATTTCATTAGGACACAGGACCCTCACATACTCTTTCTTCATCACGACCCCCACAACTTCCAAAATCCATCTTAACCTCCAGGAAGAGGAGTACATGGAGCTGAGCTTCCTTTCTAGGTGCCATCAACAGAGAGTGTGGATGAGAAATTAACCTTTGTTGCTTATACCACTAAAATGTTGGAGTTAATTTATTTTACAGCATAACCTAGCCAACTCTGAGTCTCTCAATTTAAAAATTTTTGAAAAGATAGGTGGGATAAATTCAGAAGACTTCAAACCAGTGTCTGAATCTCTCTGGCCCCTCCTTATTTTCCCTAAGAATTCTTGACTTAATTCTAGTGTTAACCTTAAAAGTAAAATAGGCAGGCGCCAGGGTGGCTCAGTTGGTTAAGCGACTGCTTTCAGCTCAGGTCATGATCCTGGAGACCCGGGATCGAGTCCCACATCGGGCTTCCCACTCGGCGGGAAGCCTGCTTCTCCCTCTCTCACTCCCTCTGCTTGTGTTCCCTCTCTAGCTGTGCTTCTCTCTGTCAAATAAATAAAATCTTAAAAAAAAAAAGTAAAATAGCCAGTTATTTTTATCAGCAAAACAGAGTTTATTCCAGAACAGCAATTGAGGACAAAGGATGGAAGAACTGAAAGCAAGTTCACTAAGACAAGGGGAAGGGAAGCTTTCATTAGGTTTTAGGGGTAAGTTGCCAAAGGTTGTTTTGAGCAGAAGAACAAGATTTTGAGGTCATGGCTGTTTCTTCTTGGCTGCCAGTGGTGGTTAGCGCACTGTTGCTGGGGGAGGGGAGGGATCTTCCTTCTCCGTGCTGCTGTGCTGCTTATGTAGACTGCCGTGAGTGGTACGCCCATGAAAGCATGTCTCCCTCCCACTCCCACCCTGACTCTGTTTCAAATGAAGTTTCTTTTACTCATTTTCACACTAGGCAGGATGGATACGTATTGTTTGCCTGCCCATATCCAGATGGAAGTGGTGAAGGGAATTACAGTGTCAGAGAAGTTGGACCAAGCCCTGGGAAGCGGGAAGCTGGGCGGTGAGGCTAAGGGTCTCGATCCACTGACCCCTGTGGATCACCTGAACCGTACATGGCCCCATGTTTCTAGATCAGATGGGATCATTTCTTCTTCTGCCTGCTTTTAGGAAGATACCAAATATCCCTAGGAGGAAGTTGGCCAAAACAGAAATCCCACTTTTCTAAGTGAGCCACTATAAGTAGGCTTAAAAGAGGAAACTTTAAAGTTCTCCTGTGTTTTTCCTTCCTCCTTCCTTGCAGTGCACTTCCTTTCCCTCTCCCTTAAAATGCTAGCTTCTCCTGCTTATTAGATCCCATCTTCATTATTAGAGTACACTTTGTTGCCATAGCAATTCGTTCCCACTCTCACATTTTATTGCACTTAGAGTTGCTATGGGCAAAAGATAGTGGGGAGGGGAGAGCATGATTTTATTTTCTCTCAAGTAGCCAGACTTTCTCCTGATCTGAGAAACTGTTAACTCCCCCTAAGAGGGAGCAGTCTCAGAGCCAGGAATAGCATGGGTGGGGCATTGCACAGAAAGACATCTGCTTGCTCTCTAGGCTGCAACTTGCAGCAGGCATGGTGCTGGGGCTTAGGTAGGATTACATCATTCTTGAATTAACTCCTTCCTTTTAGGCTTAGGCATTTATCTTGAAAGGAAAAAAAAAAAACAAGTAAATAGGCCCTCTGTCAGTAATAAAGATCAGAGAAGAAGCAGAAGTTGGCAAGTCATACCAAGGTGCCTTCTAAGGTCACCAAGGGCAGGGTTTCAGGGTGACCGTGAACCCCAAAGTTGTAATAATGATAACTATAGCATTTGACATGTGCATCGTGCTTTTGACTTTTCAACATATTTTTACATGTATTGCCTAATTTTTCTTTGCTGTTGTTGTTAAATGGTACCCACTTGATGAAGATGTCCCCATTTTTCATACGGATGTCTTGATTTCTCTGTTTTGTCTGTTTTCAACAAATACTGTTATGCCTCTTACTAAGTTATGATTTGTATCAAACAGATGTCATCTTAAACTATCTAATTGTGTTATTTATCTTAAACTATCTAACCCTACTACTATTTTATTTGATGTACATCCGTCTTAGCCCACCAGACAGGTCTGGCTACTAGAGAATGCATTCTTAGACAGCTTTTGTACCCCACATGGGGACCACTTTAATGTAAGGCATTCTATAAACTTTGCACACTGATCAAGATTCATATTTTCATCCAGTTTTATGACTGTGGATTAGACACTTAGAACTTTGAAATTATCTAGGTGCCACAAGCCAACAACTTTTGTTACTTGTGTATTAAAAAGTACAATTGAATTTTCCTCTCTTAGCATGATATTAAACATAATCAAACCTTATAAATACTTCTTAAATATTTTTGCAGGAGAAAAATCTGCCACTTTAAACTGTAATTTTTAAATGCTCAATATGTATAGACAAGCTGCTGTATTTTATATAAATGAATGTATTCATAGAACAAACTTTAAATTTCAGAAAACAACACAGATTGCAGGAGTTTAAATTCCTGTTCATATTCCAGTAGAAATGAGTAATGTGTCCATTTTGGGAATAGTGGCAAATGATTGAGGAGGAGTGCATTTCTACACTTGCTTGAAATTGCTATTTTGTGGAGAAGCATTTGTGGTCTGGTGACTCAAGACTGAAAGATAGGTAGCTACCCGTTCTCTGTCCTGAATCCTGCTGTCCTTGCTCCATCTGTCCCTCGCTCAAGCTGAGAGCTTGTCTGTGTAACACTGCCCTCTACTGGGTAGAACCAGAACTCCTCCTCAGTCCCTCAATCCAGCAGAAATGTGCCGTGGAATATTGGCTTTGAGATTTGAGGGATTATTTTACTGACGAGGAAGCTGAGATGCAGAAAGCGTCATGGTCAGGGCTGTGACTTTTGACAGTTTATATCGGAGACCAGTAAAAACAAACGAACAACTCTGCTTTCCATATGCTTACGTGGCTAATATTCCTCAAAAGTACGAAGTAGAACTGAGGCTCTGAACACAACACACAACTGAAACCATAAATGTATTAGTTGCCCCATAAGAACATTTGTTAAGTAACCAAATGTCTGTTGCTGCATGAATTACCTGTGTTATTTAAATCTAGGTCACGTGAATTATTCAAGATTTATTGTAGGCCTGTGCAGTATTCTTAAAATCATTAGAGTGCATTGCTATTCTCCCCCTTTCTTTCTTTTTTAAATGTTTCACCCTATGCTGTTTCAACAGGAATGTATCTTCAGATGGAATTTTGTCCTAAGGGGCTATGGCGCTTTTGTTAATGGGCACATTTTAAGAGCAGAATTTTTCCAGAGGATCTTAATTGGTGTCCTTCCACTTTCTCACGCATTTTCTTGAGGCATTTTGTGTTCAGCGGTACTTGTAGAGAGTTGACCAACGTACAGGTGGAGGAGGGGGGATTTGAGGGACCATAGTATTGCACAACCCAAATTACAGTAATGCCTCTCCTCTACATAATTCAAATCTGTCAACCTCTCCTTTCTAGCATACAGTTAAAAATCTAGAAGTAGGGGCACCTGGTGGCTCAGTCATTAAGCGTCTGCCTTCGGCTCAGGTCATGATCCCAGAGTCCCAGGATTGAGCCCCACATTGGGCTCCCTGCTCGGCGGGAAGCTTCTCCCTCTATCACTCCCCCTTGCTTGTGTTCCCTCTCTAGCTATGTTTCTCTCTGTCAAATAAATAAAATCATTAAAAAAAAAAAAAAAGGAATCTAGAAGTAGACAATCAAGGCAGCAAAACCCAGTGTTACCTAGCGCTTTCTTTCATGAGTGGCACTTGTGCCCTTATGTATGTCTAGATGATTTCACACAAATCCCTTACAGTTGGTCCCACTATATGAAGACAGCAAATGATGGAGGAAGGTCAGGCATGTGGCCCAGAGTAATAGCCTGTGGCATGAAAGAAAAGAGGAGACAAGGGAATAGTTATAACTAAAAGTATTGTGATATCAAGATCACAAGCAACCCCTTGCAAGGGAACAAAATTCATATAAACAGCCTTCAGGAGAATCTGAATAGCTAATTTCATTATACTGACTTAGAATGGTTAAACAGTGTTTCGTTTAATCCAATTTACAGTGAAGACAGCTGCTATTCTCTGTTTATTTAGATTTTTATTCAAAAATAGTTAAAGTTAATAGGAACTTCATGAATTGATCCTTAGCTATTTGGGAAATTCAGCTATTCTGAAGAAGCCATGAAATTACAAGAACCTGAATGTTCTTTTCCTGGCTCTTTGGAATTCCCCCATTAAAATATAAAATTGCTTTTTTTTAAAGTCATTCCACAAAAATATATTGAATTCCTAAGCTATGTACCAAGAAGTTCCAGTCACTCAAGATGCTCCAAGTATCAAACTGACACAGATTGTCCTGGCTTATAGACAGCTGTCCTCTAGCTGGGTCTTCACATGGCCCAAGGGGAAGGGATCACTCTGAGGTCTCTTTTATGAAGGCAATCAGGCCATTCATGAGGGCTCCACCCTCAGGACCCAGTCACCTTACAAAATCTTTACCTGCAAATACTATTACACTGGGGAGTAAGATTCAACCTATCACTTTGGGAGAATCACAAATAAGCAGTCCATAGGAGTGCCCATTATTTTTAACCTAAATCTCTAATGTTGCAAAAGGATCTGAAGCTCTTATAGAGTTCTTCCAAGAGAATGACCTGAGAAGGTCACCACCACCAGTATTTCCACAGTCTTTGGACACAAGCAAGTCTAAGCAATTCCTAAACCACTAAAAAAACTTGCTTCTTAACCACCCCTCCCCCAGGCCCTCCCTCCTTCTCCTGCCCCCATGGCTCAGTCTCTCTCTCTCTCTCTCTCTCTCTCTCTCTCTCTCTCTCTCTCTCACACACACACACACACACACACACACACACACACAAGTAACCTTTGGCTCTTGTATGGAAACAGTTGCAGTTCAAGCTGGTAAAGCATTCCACTGAGCATCCTCCACACAGATTAAACCTTTGTCTTTCTTTGATCTGAAGCTGATAGAGGAGAACACTTAGATGAACTAAATAATAAAGAGATCCCATTACTGTCATTTACTTCCACACACAGAAGGATAAAAAGGCCATCCTCGCATGAAATTGTAATGCTGATTACCTTTCTCTGTTCACTTTAAATCCAATCACTTAGCACAATCCATCAGCATTCAAATACACGGAAGATTGCAGTTTCCTAAATTGAGACAACACAATTCAGTGCCTTGACACTGCATTTGCTATCAATTATGGTAGTCATAATCTCAAGTATTAGAGGAGGGATGGGATATTAACCTAAATACTGCTCAGGGGACTGGCTTGCGTTTACAGAGGTCTTTTTTTTTTAATGTAAATTATTTTATCTTATGCATTGAATAAGCCTGGGGGGGAGTCAGTGATGCGGGTGCTGTGCCCACTCTAGCCTCTGTCTGACCCACCATTTAAAGTTTCACTTTTATCAGTTCCTTGCAAGATCTTTGATTTTGATATGCCCTCGTGTTTTAAGTAATTTCCTTCTCGGAGCCTACGTCTCATCACATATTAAAGGATGATAATAACATGTACCTCAGTGGATTACTATGAGAACTACGAAAGGAATGAGTCTCTGTAACTTGCCTTTTCCCCCTCACTCCCTGTGTTTACCCCAGAAGTGTCCAAGTAAGAATCAAGGATATGTTTTAGTTACAAACACATTTTCCTTACATTTTCCCCACACAGACACCCTTTTTTCCCTCCCCACAGAGAGCGTTATAATAGAAAAGGAAATAGTAAAAGAAGACAAATCCTCTATAATCCCACCACTCATAATATATATGTATTCATTCAACAAATTCTTATTAAAAGTTTTTTATTTGCCAGACATTGTTCTAGGGTTTGGGACTATGCTCTCAATAAAACAGATAAAAACCCTTTCCTTCAAAGAACTTACATTAACTTTCCAAATTTTTTTTTTTTTTGCTCCTTTCCATTTCTCCTGTCTGTATAGACACTATAATATGTGGTTACAGAAACAGTAATCAAACTTCTTATTCCGCTTCTTTTATTTAATACTAAGTTTTAAAAGTTTCCATGTTGCTGAACTTTATAATTTTAATGTCCTCCTAATAATCTTTGGATTTGATGCATAAAACTTTAATTGCCCAGTCCCCTAATGTGGGAAGCTAAGCCCCAGCACCCACCCCTAGCTTCAATGAATATCCATGCAGATTTACCTTCTTCTACTGATTGCCTTTGTATAAATAGATCAGGGTTGAATCACTGGGTTAAAGTATAAGAACACTGTTAGATCACTCAGGTATAAGAAAAAGTCCAACTCACCATTCTCTGGTGGATTCTCTCCACATAGTTCAAAGACAGTACGTAATTGAGTACTCAGATGTGTGCGAAACATTCGTGGCATGCTATGGGAATTCAAGCTACATGGAGTTAAGAGAGGAAAGAATATAGAAACTAATTTTACCTCTACTTAAAAAGACAAAACCAACAAAAAACAATGAAGGTGGAATTCCCAAAGCAGAGGATGTATGGCCCAGTGTGACAAAAGATAATCAGAATGTGTAGAGTGGGCTGAGGTTATACGAAGGCCACAGATGTAGAGTGGAGAAATTTGAACTCGAGCTAATAAATGATGGACAGTCATTGTCATTCCCTCAACAGAAGAATGGCACCAAAAAAGCAGTTATATAACCTGTAAAAACAATGTTATCTTGCTCTAGGAAAGTTAGGGAACCTGGATACCATGCTACATTTTACTGAGCTTTTAACTTTGTTATTAAACCCAAAAGCTTACTCTCAGGGCATGAAGAATAATTCAAAAGAGAAAGAGAGAGAGAGACAGAGGGAAACAGAGAGAGAGAGGGAAATAAAACCAAAAATGTAAAGCAGGATATAAACCCAATGTGCTGATGGAAAATATCCTAAATGGGACATACTCAGTCAGCACTGCATGCTTGTGATGATGAAGAAACAGAATCAATAAGCCCCAGGAAGGGGTGGCAGCTCTTTATGATGGAAAAGTTCTTCCAGCTCTTGAACTATCCAAATGCAGTCCCTCCATTCCAGGTAATTAGGCTAATACTCATTAAATGAGGCGGCATTAATAATCTGCTGACATTTCAGCCCAAAGGCCAAAGAGTATAGATAAGAGGATTTTGCTTTGTGTGTATTTTTCTTTCTCTTTAAATCAAAGATTATTATAATTGACAAACTGGGCATCTGGCTGAAGAGTATACCCACTTTCCTTTGGAGGGCTTGAGTGTGGTAGTGATTAGACAGCACTCAGCATATTTGTCTCCAGTTGGTAGAGAGGAGAGACAGCCTCAGACTTGCTGAACATGCTTTGAGGACACGACTTCTTGACTTTATACTTTTTTATCCCCAGCTAACTGTGGTGCAGTGCCTAAATCGGTGCCTGGCACATAGAACATGCTCAATCACCTTTGACTAATAAATGAATGAAACATACATAATAGTTGTTCCTTAAATATTTGACAATTGCCTATTTGCTTGGTTTACAAGGTTTTGGTCTCTGAATCTCTGTTACTAGAAGTTATTGGGGGGGGGGGGGAGATTTTCCTCTACATTATAGTGACGAAAACTTTGGAAAAAAGAAGTATGAACTTCTGTGAAATGTGGCCTATGGGATATCATTATCTTAAGCTATTGGGAAGTCTCCTGTCAGTTTTAAGAATAGTTCTCAAAGCTCTCATCTAAAATAAAGAAATGATGAAGATGTCATTGTTTCGTCCAGTGTTATATTTTCAAAGCCTTGCATAGTAACTAATAGATAGGACATGTTCATGCATGTTTGATGAATGATTGAAGGAATGGAATATGGGCCCTCCTTTAGGGATTTCACAGTGAGGATATGAGACAGAATCCCACAGGAGAATTGCGTTAGAAATATTTTATAACATGTTACTACATTAGTGGTCAACTCTTATGAATATTCCATCAGTGATGAATCCACCTACTGAGCCATTTGCCAGCGTAGATACTTCAGTGTTCATAAGGATATCTTGAGAAACTCCATGATTAATTTCTAATTCTGTATCTAACTCTAGGAGGTATTCGCAGAGTGGGAGAGAGATGAAAAAAGAAAAAAACAAGCCAGAAGATCAAATATTACTTTCTAGTTGGAGAAATAATACATACAACTATGAAATAATGAGAAAATAAGAACACAAATGCAAAAATTCCACAATCGAAACCTTTCATTTTTAGATGATTGTCCAGAAACATACGACCAGAACTTAGGAATTAGCATCAAATTTGTGGAAGATCAAGCTAGGTATAAGCCTTAGAAGCTCTCATTTTACTAAATGATCTTGCAAGTATAACTCATTACTAAGATATCCTGGTACCCAAACCAGATAGGAGAAGATTTGCTCCCTCGGATACACAGCACACATGCCCACTGACTTGTGTAAAAGAATAACTGAGAATGTTAGGTAACAACCCAAGCAACATAAACAGCCTTGACATCATAGAGAACTGTATGAAAGGATATAGCTTTGTAAAGATTTAAAAGGTTTAAAATCCCTTAAGAAATGGAACACATGCAAAAATAAATAGAATGTTCAGTTGGCCTTGGGTTAGCATGCTGTGATGCAACAGTACCAGTAGTAAATGAATCCCTTGATATCTGAATAATTAAAAGCCAGAATAGGATTTATAACCCAGGATGACTAATACACAGAGCTGTAAATGCTGGTCTAGCACTAGGAATTCAGCACAACTGTATTGATGTCTTCCTATGGAGGCTTATTATTTTTTCTGCTTTGTTTTAGGATGGTAAAGTACATAGATAGATGAATCAGAGATCTACCAATATTTGTAGTTGTATTTCAAATTGATACCATAGCTTGCATGAGAACAGTATCGGACATAGGAAAAAAAATGCATTTTGCATTCTTAGTGTTCAGTGCTTGAAAAACATTTCTGTGTTCTTTTCATCTTCACCAATTAGTTCCTGAATTAATTCATTTCAAACACATTTACTGAGTTCCCACTAAGTGCAAAATGTCCTCCCAGGCTCTGAACATTCAAAATGGCTGAGATGTAAGCCATACCCTTTTGGAGTTCACAGTCTTTTGGAAAACCCTTTAGTTATTTGTAGTGATGCAGGAAATAGTACGTTTAGGTAAGGGCAAATCCTTGGATATGGTTGGTGTGGACACAAAGTATGAAGGAAATGGAGGAGATTAAGTTAGAAAAGTTATTAGACACTTTCCTGTTAATGGAGGCTCAATGGAAAGAATAATTTGAGTTTTGAATCAGCACAAAATAACAAATGATCAGATTGTATTTTTTTCTAAAGATTTTATTTTTCTGAAAGAAAGAAATACAGCTATAAAGGGAACACAAGCAGGGTCAGAGAGAGGGGAGAAGCAGGCTTCCCGCTGAGCAGGGAGCCCGATTTGGGGCTCGATCCCAGGACTCCGGGATCATGACCTGAGGTGAAGGCAGATGCTTAATGACTGAGCCACCCAGGCACCCCCACGTTGTATTTTAAAATGATGACCTTGAGAGCCACAGAGAGGATGGATTGAAAGAGGGAAAGACAAAAACAGACAATGGGGAAAACCTTGAAGTCTTCCAAGAATACTGAGAGTTTTCAGCTAAGGCTGCATAAATGGGATAGAGAAATACTTGAGAAACATTTTTTGAGACAGAATTGACAACAGTCTTACCAATTAGTTGTGGAATTAGGCCATCAGATGCAAATGGGTGATGACTAAGGATACTAAGGATATAAGGATTGATCAGATTCTGAACAGAAAAAAAGAGGCTAAGGCTGAACTTACATAAAACCCAATATTTAAGAGACCAGGAGAATAAGAAGAAACCACCAAAGAATCTCGAAAGGAACCAGGAGGGAGGCCAGGATGGCTCAGTCAGTTAAGTAACTGCCCTCAGCTCAGGTCATTATCCCAGAGTCCCAGGATCGAGACCCGCATAAAACTCCCTGCTCAGTGGGGAGTCTGCTTCTCCCTCTGCCCCTCACCCAACTCTTGTGCCCTCTCTTACTCTTTCTCTCTCACTCAAATAAATAAATAAATATTGTTTTTAAAAAAGAGGAGCCGTAAGTGATACTGTGTGTTATTATAGGTAAACCCAGTGAAAGTACAATCAATTGAGTTTAAGAAGTATTACTTACAACTTGAAGCGATCTTCCAAAGCGTGTAGGCTAATCTCATTACTTTCATGGTAAGAAAAACAACTAGTCCAATGTACTTGCCTATTACACAGTTGAGATTTGAATCTAGTGTTTTGACTCCATAGCCACTTTTCTTCCCATTGTATTATACATCTTTCTTAATATTTAAACATTAGTGTTGACTTGCAATCTGATTTTTTTTTTCTCTTGAGCCTTATTTGTATCTTCTGGAAATCAAATTCTAATTTAATAGTGGGTTTTCTTGATAGACTCAATCCAACCTTGATCTTGGATTTAGGAAATCTGAGTTCAAGTTACATGGCCCCAGATATGTTCTTGAATAGCTCTGCCACTTAGCTCTCCACCTGTAAAATGAATGATCGGTCTGAATGGTCTTCACTGTTCATTTTTATCTCTGGGATCTTAGCTACCCAGTAGTATATTGATTAACAGTGATCACTGGGTGTGTCCTAATCTGTGGTGGTGACAGATTAATGGACAGTAATTCTCTAATGAAATGAAGAACAGCTCCAAAACTCCTAAAACTCCGGAGGACCATGACGTGGGCCTTAGAATTATGCATATTCTTAGACTATAGCTGGGGAGTGTTCTGTGGCTTTTACAGGTGGCAGTCATTCTTTCTCACACAATCCTCATGGTAGACATAGGTTATTTTGCTCTATCTGCTATTTTCCTATTTTTTATGTCTTTTAGGGAAATAGCTGACTGAATTAAGCTTTCAGCATATTTTTAAAAATTGGTGATAAAGCACAGAGCTGCAATACCACCCCAATTTCTTATTCATGACTTGTTATTTAAAAAGAGCATGCATCTTGCAGTGATATTATACAATGCAGATCCTCCCTGAAAGAGGGAGAATTTGGCCAACCTATGTCTGACAGGCTGATTTGTCAAAAAGCATAGCAAATTTCCTCTGCCCACCTTCCCAATCCATCTAGGTCGTCTTTAAAAGTCCCTGTCCATGACACACTAGAGAAAAGCAGGTTAAAAAAATTTCCTAGAAGGGTGTTATAGTAAAAAGGGCTTTTAATGATGTTTTGACATTTCCTGGGATGAATGCTTTAGTAGAACAAATGGAGAAAATGCTCAGGAAAGGATATATGGGAAGCTTTAGTGATTTGTATATGAACGGCCAGTAACTATTTCCTATTAATACAATTACACATAATAGAAAATAATACATTTTAAAATGTAACACATTTTTGGCAGGATCTTCAATCTTTAAAGTCCTAAATTCAACATCTACACCTGGGAGTATCCGTTTCAATAAAAACATCTGAAATAGACTAAATAAGTGGACACTGACATTTAAAAAATATATATTAGAATTGGATTATCGAGTGAAAAGGCAGAATTTCTTTCCCTGAGGAATTTTAAAAATAGAACGTGGACTCATCTTTGCAGAATTATTCAGAAACCCTCTTACCTGAAGGATGGCAGAACTGCTTGACCTACAGCAATTTATTCCAACATTCGAAGTTTATGATTACATATCACTCTATTATTATCTCATTTAAAAGATGGCTTAAAAATGGCCCCTCAAAACACATGCCTTGTATATAGAGGTTTTTGTTTGAGGCTTTGGAGCGGCGCCTGAAATACAGAGTCTCCAGAAATATGAAAGAGGGTGGTGGTGCTCAAGCGTGAGGACACAGTGGTATCATTAGGGAGAGCTAATGCCCTAGGACGTTGCTCTCCTTATGCCTAATTTGATAAATGGTAATGAGCATCTGCTAATCTCCAGTGTAATGGGAACCTATTTGTAGTGATTACAACCTGGAAAAACTTAGGGTATGTGTGTCGGGGTGTGGGGAGGGGGAGTTTCCACTTGCATCAGGAGCACAACGCTGACGCGCGCGCGCGCGCGCTCGCGCGCGCGCGCGCGCACACACACACACACACACACACACACACACACACACACCCACCCATATCCTAAACCCATCATTTGTAGGGTCAGATTGCTGATAGCTAAACTGAGTAGAGAATTGTAATGATGCAGTGACTTCCTCTCTGAGAATGCCTTATCATTTTCTCCTCCCACACAGCACCTCTCCAGGCAGTTCTAGATGTGAACCTTAGTGGGAGGTGCGGTTGCAGGCTGATGTCTGGCTCAGGACGTGGCTGTGCAGGTGCTGTGGTTCTCTGCTTGGCGGCCAGAGTCCCAGTGCGTGTGGCCTCAACTATATGCGCTATTGACCAAAGTGGTTCCCTGGCATCTTGACGTCCCCTTCTCTCGCTGCATCATCTGAGAGAAAGCCATGACTTAATATCTCCAAATAGTTTCAGTAATAACGGACAGTGCTTTCCATGGGCCAGCTGCCTAGAGAGAGAGGTGATTATCTTGTCTGGAATTAAGCAGCTCCAGGTATCAACACCTGCTGCATAGTTGAAGGCCGTCTACATGACTACTGTTTCCTCTGCTCTTGGAACAGGTCATTTGGTGCTGAGTCAATGAAAATGTGGTCTTTGTCCTTAATTTGCGGTCCATAATAAGCAAGCAAAATACAAGCCCAGCGGAATGAACACCCAACTGCTTTGAATTGCCCATTCAGGGGAGAAGTGTGCATCAAAATTTGGGGTTAAAATTTCCAAAAATTCCTATTTCTAAAAACAAAATGCAGTTTAAAATTTCAAAGGTGAAGCAATACTGGCATTTCAGATTTGGAGACAGTAGGAGAAGGAAAGTAAATGGGAAGTAAGGTAATCCAGGGAGAGAAACGAAACAACAGAGACTTTGGACACAGAAACAAATTGAGGAACTTGGAGGGAGGGGGTGAGGGAATGGGAGAGCCTGGTGGTGGGTACTGGGGACACCTATTGCATGGAGCACTGGGTGTGGGGCATGAGCAATGAATCTTGGAACACTGAAAAAAAATTAAAATTAAAATTAAAAAAAACAGATTTGGTATTCTGAAATAGAGACATGGTCTTTCATGTTCCATCGCTGCCACACCTGTTTTGTTTTTACTCATGGTCAAATTGATATGAGAGCCTCAAATAACATTTCTGCTCTGGATGCCTTGCCCCTCAGTGAGTGAGTGCTGAATAGATGAAATCTAGTTTTCACTCCACAGTTTACTGAACCTTATTGCAAAACCCAAGTCCTCCTGGATCTCACTTTGCAGAGCCCAGTTCAAGGATCCATCTTCTGAGAATCCTTCCCCAGGAACATTGCTTGTTGTATATTGCCACAAAACCTTCCTGTTTCCTCAGTTTCCTCTATTGCTACTCAATCTGTGGCTCACAGACTGTCAGCATCAATATCAGGAGGGATGATTAGAAATGCAGACTCTTGGTACCACTTCTAACCTCTTGGATCAGAGTCTCTATTTTTTTTTAAATCCTCAGAAACTTATATTTGCATTAAATTTTGAGAAATTCTGATATAACACATTTCACATTCCACAATAAAACTGTGTATGAGTGAATATGTATATCTACATATACCTATATATGCATGGGGATGTAAATAGCCTTCCCCGGGGAATGAAAACACCTTGAGATCAGGTCTCTTATTTGGAGCTACTAGTCGAGGCTTGCCTTCTCCTCACATCTCTGCCCTTGCAACATCTGCCTGCATGGTCTTTCCTGACCTGCTTTATGGACCAGATCTTGCCCACATTCATCAAATTTCCCTGTTCTTCCTACCTCTGTCCCTCCCAGTTTAAAATCACGTGTTTTTGTTTTATTTCTGAAATCAAGTCTCCACTTCCTTCCGCAGTTTGGTCCCTGGATATTTACAATGTACCCTGGACCTGATTCTCTCCTGAAAATGTTCCTAGTGCTCCAGTTCTTCTGAAAAGCAGAAACTACTTATGCTTTGATTACGAACTGCCAGAGGGCAGGAGCCAGTCTCATTCTATTCTCCCTTCACAGTGTGAAATAGCACATAATGATGTACCGGAAGACCCTTGATCAGTGATTTTTCACAAGCTCTGCCTTCAATTAGATGCAGATGCTTTAGAAGCTGTGCTATCTCTTTTAGGCCTCTAGCATTTGGTAAATAATTGTTCCAAAGCATGAAATTTGTCCCACCAACTTGAAAGAATGAACACCTCTCCCATGCAAATCTAATTTATCCAGGTAATGTGTAACCACCCAGAAGATTTAGCACATTGTGTTGCTGTTGAATTTAGACTCATTTTGGCAGAACTGGAAATTCCCAACTCTGTATGAACTGGTATTTGAAGCTCTAGTGGCATGCCTTCTCATTATTTTGGAAAGGACTTTTTTTTGTGATGCCCCTGGCCCTCTCTTTACTTCATTTACAAATGGAAATTATAAAAAGACTAAGGATAGAAGAAGCAATATCAACTTTTGAGTGTAAGCGGTAACATATTACACTTCTATTGATTTCTGTCTGCTTATTTCAGAGAACTTGCCGGCAACCCACACTAGAGTGAGTGGCCTTGTATGAATACTGGGACCACAGTCCCCTCTGTTTCAGTAAAAGAGCACCGACTCTGCCTCTGGCATTCACTGTTGGTGGAACAGGGGTGGAGGAGAAAGCTGATGTACACGTATACCTACAGAAAGAGAGCGAGAGAGAGGGAGAGATCAGGCACAACAATGAGAGACATAAGCAGTTCCATGAGCAAAACGTAGGCCTTTGTGGTTACCTAGGTGTGAATCCTAGTTCTGTTACCTACTAGCTGTGGGAACTAGGCATTTAAAAACAAATAAGCAAACAGAAAACACCTGCATTAAAAAATGTTGCATGTGGGAATTTCAGATCTCTTACCCATAACATAGAAATCATATTCCTAACTTATTCATAGCCACTGTATGCCTCTAGTGGCTGTGTCCTGAATGAGGTACCCAGTGAGGGGTGAATGTGCACTGAAATCTAGCCCTATATTTATCAAAATAAGCAATCAGGTAGAGGACTTTCTCTGCCTGGAAGAACATACAGTTTTTTGTTTGTTTGTTTGTTTGTTTGTTTGTTTTCGAATGGTCACAAAGTTACCATATAGACTAGCTCATAATGGCCTTGCTCTTACAATTTCTATGGAAGTTAAAAGAAGGTGGTATGTAGAGGAGTGCTAGGGATTCAGGAAATGTTTTGCCACTTTTCTAGTCCTTATTTTGTCTGCCTCAGAATACAGATTTCATTTTCCTTCTCTGCCTTTCTCCTCTAGGCTAGAACTCAGGGTGCACTACTACTGTTTCTGAACCCCATTTTCCCAGCTCTGTGTCTAGGGAGATGATCTCTTCCCTCACTTGAAATTAAAAAAAAAAAAAAAAAAATCTCTGCAAAGACATCTGGTAGGAACTGTCCAGAGTACAGGTCCAGAATGGTGAAGCACTCTCCTTATCAGTCCTCACCATAACCAGATGAAGAGCAGGGAGAGATACAGAGCTCAAAGAAGGGCAGTTGTCTTTCGTCTCTCAGAAAATGAGTTGTATGGGGGGAGATAAATATTTCCACCATAATTCTTACAAATATTGAGCACTTGCTCTATGCTTAAGTTACTGATAATCCCCTTGCAATACACACAGACAGAAGAAGTAAAATTTATTTGACAAGATAAAATGCACAATGATTTGAGAACATTACAACCAGATGACTCAGCAAATGCAAAATAAAAGTTACGGTACTAATTAGTGTTGTCCTCAGTGGAGCTTATTTCTTCTTTCTGGGTCTCATTTTCCTTATTTGAAAAATGAGGGGTCTGGATCAAGCCATTGTTAGGTTCCCCTTGTCTCTAATGTGTATGACCCATCCATCATGGCATCTATCCACCCAAGAGTCCATCGCTCCATCACTGTTAGAAGCTTGAGACACCCAGATCCTAGTCAGCAAGTGTTTTTAGCCACAAGTAGTAATATTTTAGCCACAGTAGTATATGCAAAAAATAAATAACAGTCCTTTTCCTCCGATTGTTTCCAGTCTAGTTGGAGTATATAGTACATATGAATAAAGTTGTGTAGTAGACATAATTACATAAGAGATGACAATGCAATAGAGGCAAGAACCATTCACGAACACTGCTAGGATTTCTGGTGAAGAGAATTTGGACTTTAGAGTGAGCATGATGTGATGATGCAGCAGGAATAGCTTGGAGATGGCTCCATGGAGGAGCAGAGGTTTTGCCTCCTCTGGAGACAGAGAGGGAAGTGTGCATCATCCAAACTGGAGAAAAGGCCTGAGTTCTCTACCTCTCTAATGCTAACATTGGATTGTTTTGGTTTATAGTGTTTTTTCCCTCTGTTTTACTGTTTTGTTGAATGCATATCATGTAAAATGAAAAATGCTGACATATACTGTAAGTATATGTCAGAAACAGAAGTTACCTGAAAACATTGGAGGTAACTACTAATTGCGTTCATCTGCTAATTAGCACTTTCTTTGTCACTGATTATAACTCCAGATTGGATTTCCCAGAGGGAAATGAAAATAAAACAAACAAAACAAAACAAAAATCAAGAAAGGAGACTACTAGCTGTTAGGGAGATATTAGAAACAAAAATACAATGAATGTGTGGGCATCGTGCTAAGATTGAAAGGGGCTGGCCAATGAGGAAGTCAATACATCTATGTCCAAAATAACAGTAGGAACTGCTTTTTAAACAGTGCTGATTCTAATTGACTACAGATCCACCTGGAACTAATAGCTCATTAGAAATCAATTGGTTTCTGAATGAAGGTGGTACAATGAGCAGAGGAATGGGCTGTGTAAGGAATATGATTACTTTGGAGGCTCTAATTTGAGGAGGAAGGGAAGCCACATTTTTAAACCAGTGTTCTAAACATGGTTGTGTTGAAATGGAAAGCATTTCCATTTGTTTAAAAGTTATCAGACACAGTAAGATATTCTTCAAAGCCCCATATGATTTGCTTTGGAATTTAATTTCACAAACTGACATAGTTCCATAAAATTCACTAAAATGATCACACCAAGGAGAGGTTGGTCAATTTGGATGGGGCTGAATTTGTTTTATTTTTTTTTTAAAGATTTTATTTATTTATTTGGCCGAGAGAGAGATCACAAGTAGATAGAGAGGCAGGCAGAGAGAGAGGAGGAAGCAGGCTCCCTGCTGAGCAGAGAGCCTGATGCGGGCCTGGATCCCAGGACCCTGAGATCATGACCTGAGCCAAAGGCAGAGGCTTTAACTCACTGAGCCACCCAGGCGCCCTGAATTTGTTCTTATCCTTCCGATGTCACATAAGCAATAAGAAGGGATGAAACATACACACAAGATGTCTGGCTTTTTGCTTTTACAGGAAGGGTGATCATGGACAACAGATGTCTAGAGATCTTTGTGATCTATCACAGTGTGTTTAGTATTTGTCATGTGATTTCTTTCATTCCATTTATTCTCTTCTGTAGTTATCATTACAGGAAAAAAACACATAGTTTGCTTATTTTTTTAAAAATTTCTTGTCATGATTGTCAGGTAGAACATCAACCAGTTGTGTGCATTTGTGCTATGGAGATAGATAAAAGTTGTTCCATACCCTCATGGTCTCACGTTTCAGTGGGCCAAGGGATCATTGTAAGACCATGCAGTCTTTACCGTAAGAAGAGAGTACAGAGTGTTTATTGGAAAAGGCTGAGAAAGAAAAGAAAGAAAAACAAAGAAAGAAAGAAAGAAAGAAAGAAGGAAGGAAGGAAGGAAGGAAGGAAGGAAGGAAGGAAGGAAGGAAGAAAGAAAGAAAGAAAGAAAGAAAGAAAGAAAGAAAGAAAGAAAGAAAGAAAGAAAGGAGAGGGAGAGAGAGGGAGGGAAGAAGAAAGGAACAAATCAGGCAAACTGGATAAATCTTAGCATCGGCATTGAAGAATAAGAACTCTGATCATAGGAATAAGGACGTGAGGGTGGAATTCCCGCTGAATCGCTGATGAGCACACCTCCCCGAAAGAGGCAATGACCGGGCCTTATGCATAGTCTAGGTACCACAGATCTTGGGTGCCACTCTGATGACCTAAATAAGCTTTTGCAGCAAACACTGTTCTTTCATAACTACAATTTCTCTGCTTCTAAGTGTAGCTGGTGTGATACATCAAAGGGCGTAATTTATTTCAATAACTTGTCAGAGCAGCTCCCAAACCATAGGATTGCTTGAGATTCCTTTCTCATGCCCTAGAATTCGTCTGCTTTTATTTAGGAACTAGCTTAGAACCTGAGGCTTATTTTTGGCAAGGCTGTTCTTGACACTGCCAAATTGACCTCCCCTAGCCCTGGCTCTGTCTCCAGAAGCAGACAGTGTCACGTATGGTCCTTGTGCTCGCCTTGCCTTGCATTGGCCCTGCCCCTGGGGTGCCTTGAGCAAAAATCCTCCTCGCCTCACCAAGGGACCAATACATGTAATTCTGCGCTGTTGGAAATATTCATATTCACGGAACCAATTACATTGTGTTAAAAGGTAAACAAAACCAAGAAATAAATGTAAACTGGAAATTGCATTTTTAAGCTGTACACCTATAGTTGATTTTTCTCTTTCTGGCTTATTTACCTACTTTCTTGTACAACGCTTTCAGTTCAGCCAAAATGTCATAGCTGTTTTTATATTTCCCTAAGCTGTTTTTATATTTCCCTATGTCATGCTTTGTTCATGCCATACTATTCACCTAGAGTTGCTTCCCCACTTCCTCTTCCACTAATGTACATTCTGATAGTCCTTCTAGACCTAGCAAAAGTCTCGTTTTCCCTAAAAGTGTGTACTTTTACTCTTCTTTGTGACCTTCAGAACATCTTGTTTGTATAGTTCGTCAGTTTGGATATGCATTGCTGCCTTCTTTTCTTCTCATTGTTATCCAAAACTATTGATTTACTCTTTTGCTGTAACACACATTTTTATGAGTTTATATCGTTTCCCTGATAGGTTTAAAAAGTGTTCGGAAGACATACATCTTATTTTAGATTTCTGTATACGCTAGTGATGTCAAATTGGGGTCATAGGTCAGAACATCAATAAATGATGTTTACAGGTATGTTTGCCTTTTTATCATTTAAAATTTTATCTGGTGTTATTATATACTTTGCTAAAGAAGTTCTAGTCAGGCAAAACTTTGAAAACTATAAGCTGATGATCGTCAATGATTGTCATGGTTTCTACAGTGTCTGAATTTGATATCTTTTTTTTTTTTTCAGAATTCCAGGAAAGACCATTTTTTTCTAAGTAATTCCAGCACATCACATGTATTAACATATTTTCTAAGCCATATTTACCTATTATATGCACAACAGAGTTCCAATTCCAGGCAAGATGGAGCTAACACTTTTTCTCCCATTGAACTCAACTATAAAACCTGAACAGAATTCATGGCTCAGCTGTTTGAGAAGTCTGAAAAGTAAAGAGCAGGAGGTAAATCAGAGCAGGATACCAGAATTTGATGCATGCTTGAACCAGCAGTGAGTTCACCACTTTTTCTGTGTAGATTCCCCCCAATGTGAAATTAATGCATTCCAAAAACATGGAGGTGAACACTGTAGTGCAGATAGTCAGAAATCCAGGAGAAGCCTGGATGGAGGAGCATGAAAGGGAATCCTAACACTCAGAGGCAGTGAAGGAAATCCCTTGACTTTCTTTCTCCTCTTTCTGTTAATTCACACTCCAGTCATCAGAGAATTCCACAGTGCAGATGGCAGTGACGGTGACAATGGCAGTGAGAAGAGTTAGCAACGAGAGCCTGTAAGAACCAAAACTAGAAGGGGAGGGAAGGGGGGGGCGAGGGGAGACATTATCTATTTTTAGTGAAGCTGTGGCACCAAGAGGTTTGGGGGCAAAGCCGATTGCCTTTTATTTTCTCTCTTGGATTCCCTACCAATTTGCCCCAGATGTTGTACAACCCTAAAAGGAGCTGGTTTCTTTTATGCTATTTTGGAAATTGAACAGCAGGCTACAGGGATAAATCATTTGCTGGGCGATACTACATAGGAGTAAAATCATAGTATTATTTAATGACTTGTCCATACAATGTAGTATCAGGGCAGTAGCTCTCGTGCACATGAAATCTCTAATATCATGTAAATTATCTAAAATGGAGTTTTAAAAGCTTTATAGTATTTTGAATATTATAAACATTTTCCCAAGTGCAATATAATTTTAAAAAAATCCGTGGCCTTTAAGTCCACAAAATAGGATTAATTATACTTTTTTTGCCGGAAAAAATTAACAATTAAGAAAATCTATTTCCTTGATTGAATAATACAACTATATTCAAATCCTTCTCTCTTTACAAATGAATACTGTAGTTAATGGAGCTTCTGCATTTCAGTGTATGTATAGGGTATGTGAGTGTATTTGAATATGTAAATAAATATAGGTACACATATGGCCATAGATCAAATAAATAATATTATTTTCAGTAGAGGAAAAATTAGGTGACTCATGAATGTTGGTCCTGTTTACACTTATGTCTTGAAGGATTAGGATTTGTTAGCTCATAAAAACCTCTGAGTTTATTAGAAGTATCAATTAAATGCTGCCTGGGGCTGAATCCATGATGTGAAATATAATACAATGTGAAATTGAATCATACCTATGAAATGTGAAAAATAAAAATTTGATTACTAATACACTTATAAAAGTAGGCATGCTGAATTATAATAAGTTCTGAGCTTGGTTAAAAAAAATAGAAACAGATCATATTTAGTAGCCTTTAACTGTATATAACTGTGTAGCTATATATAAATATGCATGTGAACATGTTCATATCAAAGTAAATGTATTCTACTGTAAGAAATATACAATAAAATTGCCTGACAATCACCTCAGTTTTGAGGAATTCAAATACTTCCCAAGAGTAGAATTGAGAAGATAGGCACTGAGACAAACATATCTGTAACACGTGCTCAAAATTTGTTTGATTTTATTTGCATAGTTTTTACCCCATAGAATATTACAAAGCTCTGATGCACCTTCAAAAATGTATAAAATTCATCATAGAAATTCTTCCAGTTAAACTACTTTAATGTGGAGGAAACATGGTTGTGATATATATGTCCTCCAGACAAATATCAAAATGCTGTAGTTGAAAATCCAGAAGTGGTGACATCCTTAAATAATGGATGTATTTACTGAATATTGAAAAGTCCCTGGTAAAAATTATTTGGTAACTGGATACTCATCACGTCTTCCATATGTGTACCTTTTTTTTTTCCTTGTCAACAACAGAACCCCTAAGAATTAATCATAGACACTAAGGAGAATTGAAATGTGCATTTATAAGCAGAGGTTGAGAATCAATTTGAACTAAGAAGAGATTTTACAGACATAAGTCTCTCATAGTTTTCTTTTACTATATCCCTGACAAGCAGATTTCTCTGGAATTCTGCAATGATTGACAAAATGATCCAGGTGTACCTCACCTGGGAAAGAGTTTGACCGAGTGATTCCATTCATGAGACCACTTCTCAGGAAGATCACCTCTCACACTTGCAGCCAGATCTGTGTCAGGAAAAAGCAAACACTTGGTAGATGGGAAGAATAAAAAGAAGACTTCCCTGCAAACAAAAACATTTTTCTAGACCTATTGAGGTTTTTGAATTATACATCAGAAGTAGAATATTTTGAGTACCCCAGAACCCCACAGTAATATACATAAAAATATCCCCAGAAATGTTGATGCCATAGACCACCATCAGTGAAAATTTTACAGGAATTTCTGTATTTGTCAACAGGGGTGCTGTTGCCATTTCTTTCTTTCTTTTTTTTTTTTTTTGTCGGCAGCTTTATTTGGTATACCTTGCATACAATAAGCTTCACATTTTAAAGTGTGAAATTTGATCAGTTTTGAAAACCCATAGGGGTGCCTGGGTGACTCAGTTGGTTGAGCGACTGCCTTCAGCTCAGGTCATGATCCTGGAGACCCGGGATCGAGCCCCACATCGGGCTGCCTGCTTGGCAGGAAGCCTGCTTGGCAGGAAGCCTGCTTCTCCCTCTCTCACTCCCCTGCTTGTGTTCCCTCTCTGGCTGTGTTTCCCTCTGTCAAATAAATAAAATCTTTAAAAAAAAAAAAAAAAGGAAAGAAAACCCATAGCTACAGTCAAGATAGTGAATAGATCCATTGCTCTCCAAAGTTTCTCATGCCTCTGTAATTCCTGTCCTAAATCCCTCCTTATCACCTCTTTCCCAGGCAATCAGTTCTCCCTTATGTTAATATAGATCGATTTGCATTGCAAAGTATTATGTAATTAGAATAATAAATAGGTGATCTTTGGTGTCTGGCTTCTTTTGCTCACTATAATTATTTTGAGAGATTGATCTGTGTTGTCCACCAAAATTTCATGCCTTTTTATTGCTTAAAAGTAGATCCATCACAGTTTGTTTGTCTACGTGCTGTTGACCAATTTGTTTGCTTCCAAGTTTGGCTATTCCACATTGTATTCAAGTGTTTATATGGACACAGGCTTTCTTTCAGGTAAATAGCCAGGAGTAGAATGGCTCTTTCATATGTTAAGTGCACACTTTACTGGTTAAAATTTTATTTTATTATTTTGTTGTCTTTATTTTGTTTTACTATGTTCAGTAAACCACTGTATAATTAGTTTTTGATGTAGTGTTCAATGATTCATTAGTTAAGTATAACACCCAGTGCTCATCATAGCTAAGGAAGGTGCACCTTGCTTTTTAACAAACTGCCAAGCTGTTTTCCAAAATGGTTGTACCATCTTACTAAATACCAGTATTTATGAGGATTTCATTTCTTCCGTACCCTCACCAACACTTGGTATGATCAGTCTATTTACTTTTAACCATTCTGGCATGTAGTGATATAGCGTTGTGGCTTTAATTTATATTTTCCTATGACATAGGATGCTGAGAATCTTTTTCTGTGCTTATTGGCCATCTGTGCATCTTCTCTGGTGAACAGTCTGTTCACATTGTTTGCCCATTTTTTTAATTGGGTTGTTTGTTTTCTTATTATTGGTTGTGATATTTTTTATATTTTGCATTAAAGTCCTTTATCAGCTATGTTTTTCAAATGTTATTAAATCTGTGTGTGTGTGTGAAATGTATTTGGCTGTGGGTCCCCAATACAAACTTGACAGCTGAAAAATTTTACCAAAGGCTGATCTCTCTCTTGTAAGTAGTAAAGGATAAAAAGAATTTTTTTAAAATATTTTATTTATTTATTTGACAGAGAGAAACACAGCTAGAGAGGGAACACAAGCAGGGGGAGTGAGAGAGAGAGAAGCAGGCTTCCCGCCGAGCAGGAAGCCCGATGTGGGGCTCAATCCCAGGTCTCCAGGATCATGACCTGAGCTGAAAGCAGTCGCTTAACCAACTGAGCCACCCAGGCGCCCCAAGATAAAAAGAATTTTAAATCTATTAATACTGCGTAAATTAGCCAGAGACTTACATTAAAGCATTTTTCTGTAGTGTAGTGAAGAGCAGTTTCTGCAGGTACTCTGCCTCAACTCAGATTCACTCAGCTACCTCCTAGCTGGGTGACCTTTGTTAAGTTCAGCATCTCTATGCCTGCTTTGTAAAATGTGATCTTACTGGTAGTTGCCTCCTAGTGTTGGAGGGATTCACTGTATTTAGGCACGTAATGTATATAGTGACCGCTGCTCTACACATACTCATTATTGTTTAATAAATCCATTATTATTAAATTATTCACCCACTTATTCTCCCTAAATCCTATCTAAGACCTCATTTAGCTTGGCCACCCTCTCAGGCTGACTTCTTTCCCTAAGAGGAGTACGCTTCAGAGGCCACAGGCTGTCACAAGAAAATTTATGGTCTTGACATGGGAGTTTCAAAGAAACTATATGAATTAATGGGAAATCTCCAGCCAGATAGTGCCAAGAGAAGCTGCTGATCAGAATCAAGGTATTTGGGCATGGAACGGTGAAGAAGAGCATATTTTTGTGGTTTGCCTTCTATCAAGGGAGTTTATTTAAATTCATCAGTTGGCTTTCCCAGCAGGATCCTGACACTAAATTTAGTTTAACTTGGGGATCTCTAAAATGATAGTGTGTCGTTCAGAGTTGGGGGAAAGTGCATAAGTACAAGTCTTAACTTTTTTGCTAGTAAGATTAAAATAGAAACTCTCCCCAAACATCTGCTGATTGATAGTTTTTCTGAAAAGAAGATTCCAAATTGGTCAGTAGATGATTTGTGGAAGCAAGACTTTAAGGAACTTCATTTCCAAATAAGGTGGTGATTCACTTTGGTTTGAGCCCAAATAAAAATGATTTAGAAATACTTTCCCCCAATGGGAAAAAAAAAAAAAAAGAAAAAGAAAAAGGAAGAAAGAGAGAAAGAAAAAGTGTGAGAAGGGCATAGCAGGTTTGAAATGAGCTAGGCTGAGAGCCATATGGAAGGATATGAGAAGACATGAGTCTGACATTTGGGGAAGCAGCAGGAAACATTTTTAATAGTCAAGTGAGCTTTGTATTAGCATCAGGAAACATTTAAAAATACGTCATCTTTACAGACTGTGTGAGGTCTGAAGACCCTGGTCTTTTTATTCACCATTTCATTTCCAATGCCTAACACACTGTTTATTGTGGAACAGACACTCAGTAAAGATACAAAATAACTCTTTTCACATGATCAACCTCATCCCTCTCTCTCGGTAATGCAAAATTCATCTAAGTTTCTTTCTTTTCTCAAGTCTTGATAGGTTAGATAAGGTATGATTTGGGAATAGTTTCATTTTCCTGAAACAGCTACATCATTTTTTCTCAGACTAAATATTGCCATGGCTAAAGACTCTGCAGTGACTTTAAGGACTCACGTGCGTGTGCGTGTGTGTGTGTGTGACAAGGACTGTTAACTGGTGATTTAGAGGATACATAATGAACTTACTGTAGACCAGGAACAGAAGATTTAAACTTTGAGAATCTTTTTGATTTTCCTTTACTCTTCAGTTCACTTCTTTTACTCCTATTAACGCCAGTTACCTAGAGCAACAGAAGCTCACATTTAGACATGATGGCTATTTGGGAAGGGCTAAGTGATAGTGAGCTCATCCTATCCAGGCTAGAACAGCTGTGATTGGAAGACTATAAAAGGCACCCACACCTTCTGGATAACTGTACCTATTTTTATGGCCACAGACCCAAGTAGTCTCAGCTTGTGTATGTGAGCACTTTTGATGATCAAAAAGCTTTGAACTTTCTCATGGCTTATTATTAATAAAGTCAGTGCTACAGTAACAGAGAAGGAAAGAAGGGAACTAACATATGTCTCACACTTGCTATTGCAAGGTACAATGTTAGGAACTGTAAAAAGATTTTTAAAAGTTTGAGCCACCTAAGTACTCCTGAGTTGAGTGTTCATCTCTTGGTTTTGGCTCAGGTTGTGATCTCAAGGGTCGTGGGACTGAACCCTGCTTCTGGTTCTGCAGTTATTGGGGAATCTGCTTGAATATTATTATCATTTGTTTCTCTCAAGAATATGCATGTGCTCTCTCTCTAAAATAAATATAAGAGGGGTGCCTATGTGGCTCAGTAATTAAGCATCTGCCTTCAGCTTAGGTCATGATCCCAGAATCCTGGGATCGAGCCCCACATCGGGCTCCCTGCTCGGCGGGAAGCCTGCTTCTCCCTCTCTCACTCCCCCTGCTTATGTTCTCTCTCTAGCTGTGTTTCTCTCTCTGTCAAATAAATAAATAAAATCTTTTAGAAAATGAATAAAATAAATATAATAAATAAATCTTCAAAAAGATTGACCTACCCAGTAGTTCCATGATTTTTTAATTAACTACTATTTCATGTATAAAGAGATTGAGGCTTAAAGAAGCCTAGGATCACAAAGCAAACAAACTGGTAGACCCAGAATTCATATCTAGGTTTATGTAATTCTTTTGATGCCATGAAACTGTCACTAATTTTTAGATGATATCTACTAAATTCTAGTAAAGAGAGCAAGGCACCCATAACTCTCAGTTATAGGTATGTCTCTTAACTGTTTTTATATATTATTTTTCTTTTTTATAAATTATTTGTTCTTTTTTTTTTCTAATTCATGTGTCATTTTTAAGGCACTTTAGAGAACACAGCTTGAAAATTTGTACCATGTTTTTTCAACATAAATGTTAATTCTATAATCTAAAGCTTTTTTTAAACTTGGAATTTATAAAAATAATTTTGCCTAAATTTTGATATATTTATACAAAATTCTCCACAATGGTATAATTGAAGAGCTTCAGGGCACATTTTGACATATGTTATCTGCATTCATGTGCTCTGGATATAGACAGGTAGGTAGACAGCTGTGCACATTAAATTAAAATAATACATTTATCCCTTCTGTATACATTTAATGTAACTTTATATGTAATGTGCATCTTCAAAGTTTCCCTGAAATCCATTTGTGCATTTAAAATTTATAAAATTTATGTCATGACCATAAAAGGAGTTATCTTTTCCTCATCTCAGTTGTGAGAAGAAAATGTAATTTTCTTCAGAATGCTGTTTGTGGATAATTTTCCTCATACTTATAAACTAACATGTTAAGGTATAAAAACTATACAAGGCTGGAATGTACTGACGTGTGCCCTCGCCGAGCCCACCCCTTGCATACATTGAAAGCCTAATCCCAAATGTGATTAAATTGGGAGACAGGGCCTACAAGGAACTAATTAAGGTTAAATGAGATAAGGATGGGACACTGATCCAATAGAATTACTATTCTAATAAGAACTGACAAAAGAGGTCTCCAAAAAGGGAAAGAATTCTTACCAGTCTGACCATGCTGGAACCCTGGTCTCAAGACTTGCAGCTTTCAGAACTATGAAGAAATACGGGATGCCTGGGTGGCTCAGTTGGTTAAGCAACTGCCTTCGGCTCAGGTCATGATCCCGAAGACCTGGGATCGAGTCCCACATTGGGCTCCCTGCTCGGCGGGAAGCCTGCTTCTCCCTCTCTCACTCCCCTGCTTGTGTTCCCTCTCTGGCTGTGTTTCTCTCTGTCAAATAAATAAAATCTCAAAAAAAAAAGAACTATGAAGAAATACATTTCTTTTGTTTAAGCCACTGGCCTATAGAACTTTGTTATGGCAGCCTGAGCAGAATAAGACAAAGACTTGAAAAACATATTCTGTATCTCCAGTAATTCTTCACGTAAACTGCAATCATTTTGGTTTCAGAAAGAAATTATTTCAGAAGAAATAATCAGACAATAGATAGATGAATAAATTGATAGATAAATAGATTGACGGATCAGTCAGTAGATGTATATTTCATTAAGAACTGAGATGAGAACTTTAATGACTTAGAAAATTTTTGAATGTCATGATAGCAAATGTAGATTTATCCCAAGTTATTGACCAAGACACAAGCTCAGTGGTGACTCTTAAGTATTTGATGGAAGGTGTCCCAATAGCTCACGTTCTCCGTAGAGGCCATAATGACCAATGGAAATACTATTTTCAGGAATGTAATGACCTGCCTGATTGGCAGAGGCCTTGAAGTACAACCTCAGACCTTTTAAAAGGGGTTATTAACTGCCAGCATTGCCTAACCTGAAAGTCATTATTGTTTTTAGGATCTGTAGACATGAAAAAAATAAAGTAAAAAAAGTAATTACCTGTTTTTGTGCTGCAGAGTGAAAGGGTAGAAAGCCACACAAAATAATGGATGTGGCTGTACAGGACTGACAGTATTGCAGAAAACAGGTCAAGTAAAGTAGCAGATGAGAGGTTCTTTGTAATCAACTTCCCAGCTAGCTATAAAAAAAATGTTAATGTTATATCAACATTATGTTGGGTTCTGATGAAATTATATATGTGAGAGAAGGAGAAAATTAATGAAGACTGGTCTTGTGCCTCAATTTATTTACCATCAGTCTATACGATGATTTCATTGGAAAGCTGCTTAAATGTTGTATCAGAGTCCAGCATCCCCAAGGAGGGAGAAGTTTTTACAACTTTAAGTGTGTTGATATATTCATGTAATTATCAAATATTGGTGACTGTACATTTGGTATATAATATATGACAGTGTAAGAGTATTCTTTTCTATTTAGGCAATCAGTTCTGAGAACAGCCCATAAACAGCTTCCCCCCAATGTCTCCCCTTTATTATCATCCATCATGCTTAGCTATTTTAATTTGACACTGACTTCATCTTGCTGCATCTTGCAATTCCACATTGACATTGCTAATTTCTAGAATGTAGCCACAATGTTTGATGTGATGCAGTCAGGCAGTAATCAAAAGCATATTTTCTAAGCTTTCTCATAAAACCTTCATGGATATGAGGGTTTTCTTTTGTTTGTTTTTAACTTATGTGTGGTTATTTTTTAAATAATATTTTTTCTATTATTGAGGTATAGTTGACATACAATAATAGTATATTAGTTTCAGGTGTTCACCATTGTGATTCAACAATTCTATAGTGACAATGTAGTCTGTTACCATACAATGTTATTAAAATATTAGTGTCTATATTCCCTATGCTGTACTTTTCATTTCTGTAATTTATTTATTTTATAAGTGAGAGTTCGTACCTCTTAATCCCCTTCACCTATTTCATACCCCAGCCCCAGCAACTACCAGTTTGTTCCCTATATTTATGAGTTTGTTTTTCCTTGTTTATTTGCTTTGTATATTCAGATTTCAAATATAACTGAAATCAAATGGTGTTTGTCTTTCTCAGTCTGACTTAGTTCACGGAGCATAATACCCTCTATGTCCATTCATATTTTCATAAATCTAATTATTTTTTATGGCTGAGTAACATTCCATTGTGTGTGTGTATAACATATATATATATATGTTATATATTAACACATTTTCTTATCCATTCATCTAGCAAAGGAAACTTGAGTTGCTTCCATATCTTGGCTATTAAAAATAATGGTACGGGGCGCCTGGGTGGCTCAGTTGGTTGAGCGACTGCCTTCGGCTCAGGTCATGATCCCGGAGATCCGGGATCGAGTCCCACATCGGGCTCCCTGCTCGACGGGAGGCCTGCTTCTCCCTCTCTCACTCCCACTGCTTGTGTTCCCTCTCTGGCTGTGTTTCTCTCTGTCAAATAAATAAAATATTAAAAAAAAATAATGGTACAATAAACATAGGAGTGCATATATCTTTTTGAATTAGTGTTTTTATTTTCTTTGGGTAAATAGTAGTGTGATTGCTGATCACATGATATTTCCTTGCTTAATTTTTTGAGTAACCTCCTTACTGTTTTCTATAATGGATGTACCAGTTTACATTCC
Organism: Spilogale gracilis; assembly: GCA_004023965.1. Classification (NCBI taxonomy): domain Eukaryota; kingdom Metazoa; phylum Chordata; class Mammalia; order Carnivora; family Mephitidae; genus Spilogale; species Spilogale gracilis. The sequence goes on from PITA01004365.1 coordinate 29,920, forward strand.
CACCAAAAGTGCATGAAGGTTCCCTTTTCTCCATATTCTTGACAATGTTATTATCTCTTGTCTTTTTGATGCCAGTCGTTCTAAGATGTGATATCTCATTCTGGTTTTGATTTGCATTTCCTTGATGATTGGTGATATTGGGTATCTTCACATATCTTTTGGCTACCTGTATGTCTTCTTTGGAAAAATATCTATTCAGGTCCTCTCCCCATTATTTAATTAGATTATTTCTTTGGTATTAGGTTGCATAAGTTCTTTATATAATTTGGATATTAATCCCTTATTGGGTATATCATTTGCAAATCATTCCTTCCACTTGGTAGGTTATCGTTTCATTTTATTGATGGTTTCCTTCACTGCGCAAAAGCTTTTTACTTTGGTATAGTCCCAATAATTTATTTTTGCTTTTGTTTCCCTTGCCTCAGAAGACATATCCGTAGTATGTTGTGAAGGCTGATGTCACAAGAGATTACTGTCTATGTTTTCTTTAAGATTCTAAACCATTTCATGGTTTCAGGTCTCACATTTACGTCTTTAATTCATTTTGAGTTTATTTTCATGTATGATATAAAAAAGTGGTCTAGTTTTATCTTTTAATATGTACATGTCCAGTTTCCCAGCATCGCGTATTAAAGGGACTGTCTTTTCCCCCACTATATGTTCTTGCCTCCTTTTCATGGATTAATTGTCCATGTAATCATGGGTTTATTTCTGGGATCCCTATCCTTTTCTGTTAATCTATGTGTTTCTTTGGGGGGCTGTATCATACTGTTTTGATTACTATAGCTTTGTAGTGTATCTTGAAGTTTGGGATTGTAATACCTCTAACTTTGTTCTTTCTCAAGACTGCTTTGGCTCTTCTGGGTCTTTTGTGGTTCCACACAAATTTTAGGATTATTTATCATAATGTTGTAAAACAAATGCTATTAGTATTTTCTTAGGGATTGCACCAAATTTGTAGATTGCTTTGAGCACTGTGGACCTTTTAACAGTATTAATTCTTCCAATCCATGAGCATGCTATAGCTTTCCATTTGTGTCATTTTCAGTTTTTTTCATCAACGTCTTATAATTTTCCCTCTACAGGTCTTTCAACTTCTTGGTTAAATTCACTCCTAGGTATTTTATTCTTTCTGAAGCATTTGAAAATGGCATTGTTTTCTTAATTTATTTTTATGGTACTTAAGTATGACAGATTTCTGTATATTAATTTTATATCCTATAACTTGACTAAATTCACTTGTTAATTCTAATAGTTTTTTGTGAAACCTTTAGTTCTTAGTCTATCAAAAGTGGAAAAAGGTGAAATCTCAGTCATTAAAATGAGTGCCTTAAAAAAGCACTCAAGTTAGAAAAATATGGCAATGATTTCAAAAATCAGCCAATATTTATTGAGAACCTATGTGTTCCAGTAACTGGGTTTGCCATATTCAGTTCAATCTATGAGAATTGTATACCTGATCCACTACAGACACTGTTTGTAAAATAAACCTCAAATTTTAACTATTCCTCCTTCTCTCCCCTTCTCTTTCTTAATAGAAGAGGAAGAATGATAAAGTAATCAGAAGAAACATACATCATTAGATAATTTCTGGTTTATAGTGGAAAGAGCAGTGGCTTAGGGACTATATGTTCTATCACTTACCAGGGGCATGATTTCTAACAAGTCACTTAATTCATCTGATGATGACAAAACAATACCCTGATTAATAATTCACTAGATGTTTTTATTTTATTTTTTTATTTAAGATTTCATTTACTTTTGTATTAAAGAAGTCACAGTGTGAGTAGAGAAAATAGGTGTATGTGGGAAATGCTCAGTGTATTAAAGTATGTGTATTGAAGGCCAATATAGCTGCAGAAATCCAGAAAAGGAATTACTCAACATGGCTGACAATAACTGGAGAAATCATGAAGAATGTGTTGGAGTTAGTATTAGATGCATAAAAGTACAGTGACAGAGTAGTTTTAGGAAAATAGTAAGACTTTGAAAGTATATCCTACCTCAGGGTCTCTGGGTATGCTGTTTCCTTGGAAAATTTTTTTCCTGGATACTTCCTTGCCTTTCTCCCTCGTTATACCTACATCTTGATACTTTATCTAAGAGGCCTCCTCTGACAACCTATCTAAATTAGTACCACCCATAGCATTAATACCCATATGGTGTTATAACATATGCCTCTTTGTTTAGTAATATAATATTTGTTCCTGAACCACTACAAGAACTGTGAGAGCAGACAGCTGGTCTGCATTATTCCCTGTAATGAAAGAGAAGCCATGGACATGGTAGTAGGCCTGTAGAAATGTGTACATGGGAATGAAACAGGTCCAGAATGTAAGTAATCACATGCTCAGGGGAAAAGGGCAAAACCATGAAATTTTCTGAAAGAAGTATATATTGTTGAAGCCATTCCAATCTCTGAAACTTCATTTGTTCCATGATAAATATAATAAGGATTTGAATAGTTCTTTGATGATAAATTGTATAAAAGTTCTTGGAGTTCTTGGAGTTAGCATTCTGAACATCAACTTCAATCATTGATGCTCTAGATAAAGCAGGAACAGGAAAATGAGTTTAGTATGTATTTAGCCCAAGATAAAGCAGTTTGTTAGGATAAAACAAATAGCATGTGTTCATTTTTATATGATTTTCCTTTTTTTTTCCTCAAAAGTATTGTAAAAAAAAATAAAGGTGTTGGAGTCTGTGGTTACTGAGTTAAGACTGTACTATAATTAAGATGAAGATGTTTTCAGGATTAAATTCTGAATATTCTCTGTATTTTATAAAAGCAAAAGAGGCTGGACTCTGGGCATTATGAATAATAGTCTAAAACTTTGGAATAATCAGAGAAAATTTAGAAGAAGTAAATGGTTGGCAGATCACACATAATAACCTCCTATTTAATGCTCAAAAAGCTAGACTCAGCCTTCCCCACTGCCACTGTCCCCTGCCACTCTTCTGTGAGTTTCTGCTACTTTGTCCAGATGTCATTCTTAAATACTTAATCAAATCCATATACTCCTAAAACCAATGTACTTGGGCCATATGGTTGAGGGTTTACCCAGAATTAATGACTTATTTACCTGACTTTTTAAGTGTGTATAGTAGAGGCGGCTGTTACATCACGTGACTAAAAGGAGTAGACAGATGTTTTTCCAGGTGAAATGCAAAGGTTAAAATATTTATAACCATGATTCCTCATAAGACTGAACACAAATCCAGGCAGGATCTCCTGCTAGATAGTCTGAAGTTGGAGCCATTTCACCATCTCTTCTAAAATTACATTGTTATGGTTTTCTCCATTTTCTCCTAGTCATGATCCTTCCCCTCCTTGGACATCCCTGACTTTATGTTGTTATTCACACCATTACTTTTATTGATAATGCCATCTTTTGGCATCTTTGCTGATCCAAGTCTGACCATGTTCCAGGACAAGAATAGGTTGTGGATCACTTGATCCTCTCCTGACCCATTATCAATCTTTGCCTCTTGCAGATAGTGTAGTGTTCATTGTCTGTACATGTCATTCAGTAATGGTATCATTTCTTTTATGCAGTTCACTTTTTTTATCCCTAGATTTTCTCTTCGCAAAAAGGTTTCATTTGTTTGTGTTCTGTCTTTTATACCTTCTGATATCCACTATAGGCTTAGTTCTTTATCTTATGCACGGCTGGTATTCAATAAATATTTGTTGATTGATGGAAAATACAGTTATTATTATTTATTTCTAATGAAAACAAACTCATGTTTAAGGGACTGTAACGATTTCTTCTTAAACAAAGCACCATAATGTTAATATGGTTAACGGTGGCCCGAGGGGCTACAGTTTTGTACTGTATTATTTTTCTGTTTAAAAATTAATAATCTTGTGCCATAGCTGCTGCCTTTTAAAATTTATTGGCATTGATTGGGATCCACTCCGGACTATGATGGATAGCTTTGATTTGGGTCTTGGTGCTACAGTAGCAGTTGAGGGTAGAAACAAAGCTCAGGTTTTGTCAATAGGTCAACAGACTGAGAATATAAATAATACATTAATATTATAATTTTCATCTTCAGAAAAAAAGGCATTAACAAAGGCCACAAGGATCTCAGAAACTGGTATGCATTCATTTAAACAAAGAAGGCATGTTTTGAGGCATAGACTTGTACTATAAGAATTAAGAATCATTGCTTCTGAATATATGTTCGTATATGTTTAGTTTACTTAAGTGTATTTATTATACTTACTGAACACAAAATGCAGGGACATTTCTCAGATACCCATTTACCTGCTTTCCTTTGCAGTTCCTTTTACCCTACCCTCTACCCCTACATTTTTGAATCTTTTACTCCAAGTTCTCAGTGCCCTCTGAGGCCAGCCCCCTCCCCACTCCACCCCCACCCCGCTACCAGTGATGGAGTTCTTCTCTCAGTTCCCAACTTCATACCCAGAGCAGCTGCTCTTCCCAATAGTTGCCAGTTTGATCTCTTCCAACATGCAGCTTCCAGGCCAACAGTGATACTCACAGAGTATATGTGCCATGTCTCCCAGGAACGTTTGTATTTATTTTCTATATTCCACGGTTACTTGATGGGCTATTTTTGAATTGTAGAGTAGGATGATGAGAGAATTTTTGGAGACTCCCAAATCTCTCCTTTAGGCCACCATCTAGTATTTTTTTTTAAATAAAGACATACCTGATCATAAATTAAGGATAAAAGCATTTTGACATATTTCCACTTGACTAATGATAACATTCAATGTTCATAACATTCATAACATGAATCATAACAGTCAACATTTTCAAAGGACTCTGCCTCTAATGCTCTAATAGTATCATTTTTAAACAACAGTGCCTGAGCTATTGACCCAAGTGATACTAGATTTTCTGTTACATTAACTGACTGCATGCAAATGCATTAAAATTCTCTCAAAATTAATATTAAATTTTAAAAATTAAAATTTCCCCTGTACCAGTGCCTTAAAAAAAAAATCAGTATCTTTCTAGTCCTATTAATTGGGAGGCTATGAGAATTCCCCATATCTAGAACCTAGTCTGTCTCTTTACTATGTATCTGAAAATCTGCTGATAATATTTTTAATATATATTTTAAAATTTATTTTTTCTGTGACACTGACAGTTCTGTGCTAAACTGCCATGAACAACTGGTTGACTGATTCTTTTTCTTCTTCTTTATCCCTATTTTCCATTTATCCCACTTGTTGAGGAAGAAACAGAAGATAAGAAATTGTCAGAATAGGCCACATGCCAGAAATACCAGACAAAGGGTATGACATTTGGGGGGAGGACTTGATAGGATGCAAATCTGTAGAACTTGGGCCTTGGGATATTTATTTCCACGCTTTACAATCTCTAAAGAAGGACCATAACTTCCCAGTGAGTTTGGCAGAAAATTTCCACCAGGGGATGGAAATCTGTTGGAAGTGCTTTCTTGCAATAGGCTTCTTTGCTTCTGTCATGGTCACTATCCCAGAACACTTACAGATCCTTTCTCAGTGGCTCTCTAGCCTCACTCTGTGTAGAGTGAAATAGTCATTTAGTTGGTAAGCTAAAGAACCAGAATGTTTTTGTTAAGATTGTAAGACATACCACTTATCTTTTTTCTGTATTGAGATATTTCTCTGCATCATTCTATAGCAGTCATTGAAAGCATGATCTTTTGTTTCTTTCTTTTTGATTTCAAGGTTTTTTTTAAAAAAGATTTTATTTATTTCTTTATTTGACAGAGAGAAACACAGCTAGAGAGGGAACAGAAGCAGGGGGAGTGAGAGAGGGAGAAGCAGGCTTCCCGCCGAGCAGGGAGCCTGATGTGGGGCTCGATCCCGGGTCTCTGGGATCATGACCTGAGCCGAAGGCAGTCACCCAACCACCCAGGTGCCCTATGATTTCAAGTTTTTATTTAAATTCTATTTAGTTAACATGTATGGTAATATGGTTTCAGGCATAGAATTTTGTGAATCATCACTTGCATGTAACACCCAGTGCTCATCACAAGTGTCTTAATACCCATCACCCTAGCTCACCCCTCACCTGCTTCTCTCCATCAACTCTCAGTTTGTTCTCTATAGTCAAGAGTCTCTTATGGCCCGCTTCACTCTCTCTTTTTTTCTCCTTCCCTGTATACAATAAACTATTAAGCATCTGTCAAAAAGAATGTGGAATTTTACCATTTGCAACAATGTGGATGGAGCGAGAGTGCATTATGCTAAGTGAAATGAGTCAGTCAGAGAAAGACAAATACCACATGATCTTTTGTTTCTTAATTTCACAACTAAATATTATAGCTTTTTGTACCTGGAAAATAATTTTTTTTTGAAGAACAAAGAATTAAAATTCGTGCCTAACTTTTTGTTAGAATAATTAGCGGCATAATATCATCATGTAAACATGGGTGACAAATATGTGATGAAAGATAACTATTGAGCCATTTCTTTAAAAACAAAAAGCCGCTATTGAGCAAACGTTCATCCATAGTTTTCACTGCATTTAGTTTGGCATGTATTTCATTTTCTTTTCAATATTACCAAAAATAAACCTTTACCTTTAGAAAAAATTTTCAAATACAAAAGTGAATATTTATACTCAATTATATAGATCTGATACAAATAATATCTTAGACATTGGATTGTTTTGAAAACAAAATAGACAAAATCCATATGAACAACAGTAAACTCTTTGCATCAATTTAAAACAATTATTTGTGGTACATGATTAAGTTCTATGTTGATTGATCAAAACCTATATAATGGTCATAAATCAGAACCTTCTCAGTTTTCTAGAGTTGTTTTGACTGAAAGCTAGTGGAGAAAATTCACTTTAGATAGAGAGAAACAGAAATGGTAGAGGGAACCCTTTGGACTTGATGTAAAATATTATCATTGATTCATGATAGTCCAATTTTTTTTCTCTCTCTCTTTAAATTTGTAATGACTGTATTTTCTCCAGGGCATGAGTATTAAATGATTAGTTAAAATACCTGAAACTCAATGGCAATAGCAAATCTCAAAAGTTAAATATCACAAGGAGTGATAGGCAACATTTCCATGCCAAGAGGAATGAGTAGAGTGATCAAGTTGTCCTCTGTGAAATCAGACTCTACAACCCATTGTAACATGACTTTTAAAATATTTTATTGGAATTCTAATATATGTATTCACAGAAAAACAATAAAACACAAACTCACAGAAATGGATCAAAAGAAAAGTCAAATTTCCCATTTTGACTCCCATTCTTCCCTCTTTCTGAACTTTTTTTTTTTTTAAGATTTTATTTGTTTGAGAGAGAGAGACAAAGATAGATACAGAGAGCATGAGTGAGATCAGCGAACACTGCACTGAGAAGACAAGAAGCAGATTCCCCCCCTGAGCAGGGAGCCCGATGCGGGCCTCAGTCCCAGAACCCTGGGATCATGACCTGAGCCAAAGGCAGACACTCAACCAACTGAGCCACCCAGGCACACTGTCTGCACTTTTAAGTATATGTGCTTTTAATTCTTTTATTAGTGCTTCTTGGTTTATTACTTTTGTTGATTCTCATCTCTAAAATGTGATGAGGGGCGCCTGGGTGGCTCGGTTGGGTAACTGCCTTCGACTCAGGTCAGTCCCACATTGGGCTCCCTGCTCGGCGGGAAGCCTGCTTCTCCCTCTCTAACTACCCCTGCTTGTGTTCCCTCTCTGGCTGTGTTTCTCTCTGTCAAATAAATGAAATCTTTTAAAAAATAAATAAATAAAAAATAAAATGTGATGAATTGAGTATGTTTACCATATCACTCTTTCTCTACACCTTTTTCTCTAAGTTATCTTTTAATTCTTCTCATATTTACATTTATAATGTTCAATAATGTCCTTAACCCTCTGTTTGCAGGCCCTTTACTATCAGTTGGATTCCCACATTGTAAGATGAGACAAATGAGCACATCCACATTTCCTTACCTTTCCTTCTTTATCTCCTGACTCTATAAGCTATGTCATGATTTTATGTTGCCAAGTTTTGTGACATATATTTCCTCCTGTAACTATATCAGAGTCTTCAGAGTGGGGCACCTGGGTGGCTCAGTTGTTGAGTGTCTGCCTTCAGCTCTGGTCGTCGTCCCAGGGTCCTGGATTTGAGCCCCAGGAAGCCTGCTTCTCCCTCTCTCAATCACCGTGCTGTGTTCCCTCTTTCACTGTGTCTCTCTCTGTCAAATAAATAAAATCTTAAAAAAAAAAAAGTCTTTGGTGTTAGTTTTGTTCTAAAACTTAAATGCCATTTATTAGAATATATGACATAACAACTAATTACTAAGGATTACTAATTGTACAACCAAGTGATATGATTGAGTCTGTAAGAAAGGAAATATCTTAGGCTACTAACTATGTGCTGCATGGTGATTGTTCGAAGCATCAAGATCCAATGGATTCCCTTCCTCAGTTCTCCAAACTGCTCAAAAGAGGTTAACATTATAGTTTGCTTCATTCAAAGACCCTGATTTCACGACTTTGCCACTTTTGCCAAGTTTCTAGTTGCTTATTTTCCCTTCATTTGGTAGAAGAGATATTAACATCTACACTTTCCAGTAATTGGAATCCACTTTATTCTTGAAGGTACTCCTTATTCTAATTTAAATCAGTGACTTCTGGTTTTTCTGAACAACAATAATCCTGTGGGCCATTGAAATTCTAGGTTACTTCTATTGTTTGTTAAATCCCTTACTTTTTTTGCTCAGATTTTCTTTCATTTTGCTGCAGTAGTTTATTTTTCTTGTTTTTAAGAAATAGATATGTAGGAAATAAACTTTTCTAGATTTTAGAGATTTGAAAATATCCTCTTTTTCTTAAATTTATTGATAGTTGGTTTGGGTACAAAGTAATTTTAGGGGTCAGAATCATTTCACTCATAATTTCTTAATAGCATCAAGTATGTTGATAAGAAAATGGATTTAACTCAGATTCTTATCCTTTTATTGGCAACATACATGCTCATGGCAAATCTTTAAAGTGTTATCTCTTTATCTGTGATCATCATAACACTATCTAGGTGTGGGTCTTTTTTCTGTCTACATATTCAATTTGTGCCTGAGAAGAAAGTATCTCAGGCAAGACTGTAAAGTTGGATGTGCCACTAATTGTGGGCACTTGCATAAAAGATTGAATCATAATTTACTCAATCATAAAATAAGAATGTTGGGGCACCTGGGTGGCTCAGTTGGTTGAGCGACTGCCTTTGGCTCAGGTCATGATCCTGGAGACCCGGGATCGAGCCCCACATCGGGCTCCCTGCTCCTTGGGAAGCCTGCTTCTCCCTCTCTCACTCCCCCTGCTTGTGTTCCCTCTCTGTCAAATAAATAAAATCTTAAAAAAAAATAAAATAAAATAAGAATATTTAACCCTTATGTTAAGTGAAGACCAAACAATCAAATACATCATACAATTGTTGCAAAGATTAAAACAACTCACTTGAAGAACATAGTAAATATTAGACATTATTTCATTTTGTTCAGTGCTCAGCAGATCCTCTCAATCTAAACACTTGCTGTGCCTTTCCTAAGCTCTTTTTTTTCCTTTGATAATTTCATCCCATTCATTTCCATTGCTTTTCATTCTTGGGCCTCCATATAGATACTATTCTTTCAGGATTGATTGTCCCATACCTTTTATTTATTTTTTTTCCAAGCTCTGTATTTTTTTAATTTACCTTGGAGTATTTCCTTCATCATTACTAGAAAACTTATTGTACTTGTTTGTTTTGTCTATAGGCAAGTATATTTTTCATTTTTAAGAAACTTTTCTTGTTATTTGCTAAGATATAAGACGGCAGCTTGTTCTTGTTTAGTTGGATACAACTTAAAATTTCTCTGTGGATGCTAATCACGTTCAGATCCCCCCCCCCCTTCCTCTGAGTTCCTCTGTGCTATTTCTTATATTCCACATATGAGTGAAACAATATGATAATTGTCTGTCTCTGCCTGGCTTATTTCACTCAGCATAATCCTCTCAGTTCCATCCATGTCGATGCAAATGGGAGTATTCATTTTTTTCTGATGGCTGAGTAATATTTCATTCTACATATGTACCATATCTTCTTTATCCATTCATCTGTTGCAGGACATCTCAGCTCCTTCCACAGTTTTGTTATTGTGGACATTACTGCTATGAACATAGGGATACATGTGCCCCTTCTTTTCACTACATCTGTATCTTTGGGGTAAATACCTAATAGTGCAGTTGCTGAATCATAGGGTAGCTGTATTTTTTAACATCTTGAGAAAACTCCATACTGTTTTGCAGAGTAGCTGTACAGCATGCATTCCCACCAAGACTGTAAGAGGGTTCCCCTTTCTACACATCCTCGCCAACAATTGTTGTTTCCTTTCTTGTTAATTTTTGCCATTCTAACTGATGTAATGTGGTATCTAATTGTGGTTTTGATTTGTATTTCCCTGATGGCTAGTGATGTTGAACATTTTTTCATGTGTCTCTTAGCCATTTGTATGTCTTCTTTGAAGATGTGTCTATTCATGTCTTCTGCATATTTTTTGATTGGATTATTTGCTTTTTGGATGCTGAGTTTGAGAAGTACTTTATAGGTCTTAGATATCAGCCCTTTATCTGAAATGCCATTTGCAAATATCTTCTGCTATGCCATGGGTTGTCTCCTAGTTTTGTTGACTGTTTGCTGTGCAAACGTTTTTTATTTTGATGAAGTCCCAAAAGTTCCTTTTTGCTTTTGTTTCCCTTGCCTTTAGAGATGTATATTGAAAGAGGTTGCTGTGGCCACTGTCGATGAGGTTACTGCCTATGTTCTCCTCTAGGATTTTGATGGATTCCTGTCTCATCCTGAGGTCTTTCATCCATTTTGAGTTTATCTTTGTGTATGATGTAAATAATAGTCCAGTTTCATTCTTCTGCATGTGGCTGTCCAATTTTCCCAACACCATTTATTGAAGAGACTGTCTTTTTTTCCATTGGATATTCTTTCCTGATTTGTCAAAGATTAGTTGACCATAGAGTTGAGGTTCCATTTCTGGGGTCTCTATTCTGTTCCATTGATCTATGTGTCTGTTTTTGTGCCAATACCGTGCTATCTTGATGATCACAGCTTTGTAATATGGCTTGAAGTCAGGCATTGTGATGCTCCCAGATTTGGTTTACTTTTTCAATAATCCCCTGGGGATTGTTTGTTCCAGCTCAGTAACAAATGTCGATGGTATTTTGATAAGGATTGCACTGAAAAATGTAGATTTCTCTGGGCAGCATAGACATTTTGATGATGTTTTTTCTTCCAGTCCATGAGCATGGAATATTTTTCACTCTCTTTGTGTCTTCCTCAAGTTCTTTCATAAGTATTCTGTCATTTCAAGAGTATAGATCCTTTACCTCTTTGGTTAGGTTTATTCCTATGTCTCTTATCACAATTTTAAAAATGAACATTCTTTTCTCCTCCAGGAATTAAAATGTTTTTACCCCTATGGCTAGTTGTTCCACTTGTTCATCTTGGCTTTCTATCCCAATTGTTTTATTGGTTTTATTTTTATCAAAGTTGTTCACTGGTTGCCTTTTAATATATATGGATAACGAGGCATGTGGGTTGATACAGGTAAATGGCTCTGGTTTGCTCTCCATTTGGTGAGCCCTTTCCTCCTACATTCCTTTCCTCTAAATAAGGGATTTACTATGAGGACCATGGAAGAAAGCTACTTCTACTGAGGGACGGGTTTCTCTTTGGAGGTTGTAAGTGGAGGTGTAGAGAGAGGCACATTAATACAGTAAAAAGTCTATTTTGGAAATAGTGATTAGCATATTTCTGACTCAATCCCTCTCCTTTGCCTTTTTCTCTTGCATTCTACCACATTCCTGCCTAGAGTTGATTCCAACTCTGCTTTGTTTTTCTCTCATGGTCATCAGCCACACCTGTGCCTTCCCTGGAATTTAACTGCTTTTAAGCTGGGCACCAAACATCCTACTGATACTTTCATGTGCAGGTAATGGTGACAGGGTCACCATAACTGTTTTAAGTCTAGTTCTGTGTGAAATCATGATTCAGAATAGAAAGAGCCTGTGAGAGGGGTTACTTGGTCTTCTTCCTGCTGACCTCAGAGCAAAACAACACACTTGTGGCACAGGTCAGATATAGATCAGTGTTTTCAGTGCTTTATGGTGTTGACCTTTTGGCCAGTCCAGAGCAAAATTGCATACAATCTTCCTGTCCATTTACTTTCCCCAACCCCATGTTTAACTGGCTCTAAACAGCTATCTGGTATATGGAGTTTTCCTGAGGACTCCCATTGACCTCTTGAAGTAAGGGGTGACTCTACATTGTTTTCGCCTTCTGCAGTTACACATTCAGTTCCCATAGTGATGATCAGTGGAGTTCACTGTAACTCGTAACTTGTCATTCTACCTGCACACATTGCCTCAGTTTCTAGGATTGGGCTTTTGCTCTGGGTTACCTTGACCCTGAAACCCATTTGTGTCTGCTTGCCAGCTAAACCTTTTGAATGAAAGCCACATCCCATCTAGTTTCCTCTAACCCATTCCCACTGCCATCTCTTAACAGTATCCTTTAGGGATCCTGGACCTTTCTGTTGCCACAACCATATAAATACTTGGATTTGGTGCCTGGAGAGCATGGAAGGAATGCTGTTGTTGGATTATCATCCAGATCAGCTCTAATTCAGCCCTCCCTCTCTTTCAGCCACTATTCTGCTGTTCCCTAAGCTCTGGAATCTAATATATAAATACTTACATCAGATCCCATTGCTTATCCAGGACTTATTTTTATTGATCAGATATTTTTCTAAAAATATTCAATGGTAAGGAAGTGAAAATTATCTCCTGGATTTGGGCTCAGGAATTCCCATAAAAGTGACACTCAAGTGCTGACCATCAAACTGAATGCTAGAAAAAAAGCTTAATTCTGATATGCACACTTCTGAAAAAGAGCACTATGTTGTAGAGAGCAGATCTCTATTCAGCCAGTCTCATTGAAGAGAACAGTTGCTATGGAGAAGTCAAATATAGAATGATGTTAGACCCTAAAGTTGGCTTAATAATCACCTAATCCAAATTTCTCATTCTATAAGCTAAGAACAGAGGTGTTAAGTATCTCACTTAAGGACTCTCAGCTTCTTAGTGACAGAGCCAGTACTAGAACTCATGTGTTCTGCTTTATAACAATATAATTATGTTCACAAATTTATATTAGGGGTATATAATTAATATTCCTAACAAAAGTTAGAAGCATGAAGATAGCTAATATTCTTTGTTCTCTTACTATAGACTGTGGCCTCTACTGTTATCTCTCCAGTGTCTCATTCAGTCCTTAGGATAATTTCATGAAGTAGGCACCTATTATAATTCCCATTTCATGGATAAGGACCCTAGCAGTTCATGCATTACGGTAATTTGAGTAGCAACCCAGATTAAAACCTAAGTAAGAGATGGTCATAACTCAGAATGAAAGCCTAGTTTCTGTTGTCATAAAGGAGGAAAGGGGGACTAAAAGGCAACAGTTACACTAGTTTGAAATTTGTATTCTCATATATGTTTGTCATTACAGCTCACCCAGCTATCATGCCATGAGCCAAAAATGAGGCTGAAAAATGCCTTTGGTAATCATGTCTTTTCCTGGTTTTATTGGAGTGAGATTAAGAGACAGGAGACCTAGCTTACTGCTTAACATTCTAAGCCGCTGCACCCAGCTGTTCACATACATCCTTGCATTGCTGGTTGTTTTCCCACCTGTGAGTTCCCAAGACCTCCTTCCCTGGCTCTTCTCCCAACACTCTTAGGTCAGAAGGTTGACGATGGTGAAGATGCGAGACTGGGGATGAACATCGTTACAAACTGGAGTCTGGGCTCTAGTGAACGTCAGTCTTCATTGTCAGGGGGGCTGTGGAAGAAATGGCTAAATGCAGTCATTGCAAAGAAATCAACAGATTGTCCCAACCACCTCCATCGCCTTCCACGATTAACCTTCTCTTCATTTGGATTCTTTTTATCTGGCTTGACTATGTTTTTCTTTTAAATTGGCAGTCTGTGAGCATTTTGTGGAGAGAAGAGACGAGAGAGGGAATGTGACTTGAAATATGGTTGTGGGTGTTTTTTAACAAGTTCTCTAAAAACCTTAAAAAAAGACCTTTTAAAAAAATCTCTGTGAATTACCTTCTTTTGCTTTAAAAATATAGAATGTTCAATGTTCCACACTAGTTCATGATATACACGCTTTAGGGGAGAAAAGAATGATCTCATTTTAGGCACCCAACCAAAACAGAATAGTTTCTTTCTTTAAAAAGAAACTTCTACTACTAAATTTAAATGTATGAGAATACATGGAACATATACGTTAGACACATTAACACAAGGGTAACAATTACTAGCTTTATCGTAGAGCTTTACCTATGTAAATAATTTTAGAGGAAAACCCATCCTAATTTCAAAAATGACATCTTTAATTTTTTGAAATGTAACTCTTTAGTTGGCCTTGACTTTTCTTCTAAGAACACTGGGAAATTGTCATTTTGAAAGTCAATTCCAAAACATCTTCAAGTTGCAAACCATGAGGACAACAGCGAAACCTTAACCAGAGCTCATGGTACGGTGAAAAACCCAAAACAAAGCAAGACCTCTGCTTTAGGTTTGGATTCTAAAATGTCTTTATGGGATTCTAAACATGGTAGAGATGAGCTGCCAGAGATTTCCATTCATTTATTCAAATCAAGTGATCATACTGCTAGCTGTACCATTTAGAGACATGCTAATGCCATCTTAACATTCAGATAAAAGCTATTGGGGTTCCCATGGCCTGTGTCCACAATATTGTGGGCTCAATTTTGAAAAATAGAAAATATGTTATTGCAAAGTCAACATATGGTTCCCCCATGATAGAGATCTGCCTAAACATTGCAAAGAGCATATGGCAAAAGAGTTTTGTAGACCAAGTGGTATAGTCAAGAGTGAGAAGATGATCTTGGCCTTGCTGCCTTTCCATTTTTCTATTATAAAAGGAAGTAAAGAAACTATTTGGTCTTAAACATGCACACACTAACTGAAAAATAAAAAAACAGTTTATCCGTTGAGCTGCAGGGTGACATCCTTATTTCTTCTGGAAATGTCAGAAATATGAAATATATATGACTCCTGATAAAACAAGGCATTTTTGAAACATTCTTCTAGTGTATTATACAAATGAGTATAGTCAACACTTTTGGGGTACTTTTCAATTCAAAATCGATCTGATTTTCTGCAGTAACTGAACTGTGAGCCACAGTTTGGTTCTCTACCAACCATGATTAAATTTAGACTGTGATTCTGAATCCCCTGGCCATAGCTGATTATCCAAGCTGAGACAATCTAATTCTCTCTTCCAGAAATGGAGAACTGGGATTGAGCAAGAATAGATCATTCATTTCTAAGTGTCACTGGCACTGAGTATGGAAACTTGGGATGCATGGGGTAGTCTGGATCTCTGTAAGAACAAAGGAGAGAGAGACACAGAGATACTTCTAGTAGTCCTGGTTCTGCATAAGACCCAGTCTTAGTTGGCCTTTATACTCAGTCATATACTACTTTACTATTAGAATCCCCTTCTCTTTTTTGCTTAGACTAGTCTTTTTTTTTCTGATTGGAGGACTTTTTTTTTTAAGATTTTATTTATTTATCTGACAGAGAGAAGCACAGCTAGAGAGCGAACACAAGCAGGGTGAGTGAGAGAAGGAGAAGCAGGTTTCCTGTTGAGCAGGGAGCCCGATGCGGGGCTTGATTCCGGGACTCCAGGATCTGAGCTGAAAGCAGACACCTAACGACTGAGTCACCCAGGCACCCCCTGAATGGAGGACTTTTGATGAATACACATAGTATTATGAGATCCTATAAAGACATGAATTACAAATACCAAGATGGAGGGGAGAGGAGGGTAGAGTTGGAAGCCTTCATGGCCTGTCTTTTCCATTTTTTTCCCCTAGCTTATTGTATACTGCTTTCTAATTTCATCTAAAATCCCTTTCTCAAACAGTTTCATGGTAGAAAAGTAACTTTATAAGTTTATTTTTATGCCTCTTCCAGGGCACACCCAGCACAGTCCTGGAATTCCTAGGAGGATGACTTATGTTTATTATTGATTTTATTTTATTTTTTAATTTTTATTTGGGG
The DNA here is from genome assembly GCA_004023965.1 of Spilogale gracilis. Lineage (NCBI taxonomy): Eukaryota > Metazoa > Chordata > Mammalia > Carnivora > Mephitidae > Spilogale > Spilogale gracilis. The sequence goes on from PITA01004365.1 coordinate 46,052, forward strand.
TTTTTATTTTAATTCCAATTAGTTAACATATAGTATGACATTAGTTTCAGTTGTACAATATAGTAATTCAATAGTTCTATTACTTATTTAAAAAACATTTTTCACAATGAGTTTCCATTTTTCTTTCCTCCATTTCCTCCACTGCCTTTTCCCCTCCAGATAAGGACTTATGGAACTGCTAAAGCCACTCCATAGAAGGCACATTCCCCATGAAGAAGGAATGCCTGCCCTCATAAGGAATATGTCATTGGAATTTATTGGTTGGCCATTCTCGAGAAAGTCCCTTGCAATTATATGATCTAGTAATCACTGCTGATAAATCATTTTTTTAAAAAGAGTGACTATTATTGAAGGTTTGCGGAACAAATCTCTAAAAGGTGACAGCCGAATGATCTACAGTTTATTTCTCTAATGGAAATAGTCTTTTAATGCCCAACTTCTTTGTAAAATGAATGTTTCTACCCTTTCCTTTTTCTGAAAGGAATTATCCCACAGTTGAAACAGAGAAATTGTAGCACAGGTTCATCTTCTTAGTGGGAGAGAGACCCCACATAAAATTCAGAAAATTCAGTGAGAGCTGCAGAACAAATGGGATATTATATGAGTGACAATGATCTTAGCTTTCTTTCTAATATGAAAAGACAGCTGGGTTGAGGCACTTGGGCCACCCACTGCTGGAAGAAAAATGCTTGAATCCTCGATACCTTTGATTTGCTAGTTTGTGGAGGTGAGAATGTGGGGCTCACAGCATGAGCTGGAGACGTAAGTTGAATTTCATCTGCTCATCTCTTCCCGTCTTTTGCCTGCAGAAGATTTCTAATTGATTTCTCTGCCAAGGAACTGTCAGCCTAATATCTGCTTGAAACTTGATTTGGGAGTTTTTGTGGGGTTATTGGGCATTCATTCATCCCTTTGAAAATGAAATATATTTTATAGTTTTTGTTAGGTGCATTATTTCGTTTTTGTTTTGTTTTGTATCTGTGACAGTAGTGGATTACAGCGGTGTGACTTCCTAAAATGTAAGAAACCATGAAAATGCTCTGATGTGGTTACAGGGTAACTTAAAACTATAATTCCTTAACCATTCGTTCATTCTGTCCTCAGTGAATGGTGCGAAATGCCTCACCTTTATACTTTCATTTTATTTATTTTTAAAATGCGGAATGCTTCGTGAATTTGCATGTCATACCCGCACGGAGGCCACGCTAATCTTCTCTGTCTTGTTGCAGTTTTAGCAAATGTGTCGCCAAAGCGAGCACAAGCATTATACTTTTAAATAAATAATTGCATGTGTTTGTTTCACAAGTATATCCTTTACATTTTGCCATAGAATATACTTGTCTGCTGAAGGAACAGGAAACTCTCTATGTAATTAATACATGCAATTCAAGACCACACTGTAGGTTTTTGCCTTCAGCCCCAGGTTTTCCTGACTACCGGTTACTCCTGGGCATTTCCTAAGAACACCGTTTGGACGATTAACACCATTTTCATCTGCCTCTGTAATTATTGCATCTTCCAGACAGACTTCTTTATCTTGGCAGCAACTTACTCTACACAGAACCAGCACCTGATATATTTTTTAAGGTGAAAATACAGGCTGTTCACATAGGAAGAGGATGATGGTAGGAGGAAGACAACCTCACACAGGTGCAAGATTCATTTTTACATAGGAGTATTACGGTCTGGAGGAGGATAGAGCTGAGATTCCCCAGAGAACCAAGTCATTCATGGTTGGACAAGGCCTAATCCATTTCCTTCCCATAAATGATACATTGAATCTGAGCCAACCAGTGGTAGTTCTAGTGCACTGAGTGTTTCCTGAAAAATCATGCCCTGAAAATGAAAGATGCAGAGGAGAAATGGATATATACACACCCACCTCCTGGAGGGAGTCTTGGCATCCTCTTTCCTTGCCACCAGTGCAGCCCTTGAGTGTATCAGTCTGGGTATGAATATTCGCTGCAGCTTCCTTGCTGGTCAGGCAGCTCTAAGACCCTGCCAGTCATCTGCAATACCATCGCCAGTGTGCAGGGCTACAAAGCATGTTTGATTGTGTCCATCTCCCTTGATTACAACCACAGAGAGTTTTCTTCTCTAGCATTTTCAAGAAACCAGGGTGAGGTCCAATACATCAAAGGAGTTCAGAAACCTATCCTAGTCTGTCCTCAAAGTGCAAAATCCTTGACTGCTCTCCCCAGACAGGTAATAGCAAGATAAACAAAGTCCATTTTACCTTCCTCCAAGGATATCCTTTTCCCTTTCCTGTGAAGTATTCTTATACGGGTTCTTATACGGATATGAGGTGATGGAGGACAGCACCATGAGATCAGTCCAATGTCATTATACAGAATGTGGTGAATGAATGATAGAGGCTTGATATAAACACACAGAGGAGGAAAGCCATTCCCTCTCTAACCTTCTGAGTTCTTAGAGGAGACTCCTCTAATGAAAGACACATGAACAAGAGAAAAGCAGGAGGTTATTAGCATGTATACCTCATGTATGTATGTATGGGGAATACCCAGGGAAAACTGAGCAACTTCCTGAGGTGGTTTAGAATTCAGGCTTAAGTGCCATTTAATAGGGGAAAGGTAGGGGGATGTAGGATTCTTGGGGGAGAGTAAATGATTCCTAGGGGAAAATGAATAGGGTCTTAGAAGAATAGATGGGGGAGGTTTGACAGTTAGCAACACAAGCTTATCTGGGTGTATACTCTTCCCCTGTGCTCAGTCCTCCCCGGTTGATGAAATCCTCTGGAAAGAGATTTAGGACAGTTGAGCTTGTTTTGGAAGATCTGTCTTTAGGCAGAGGGAAGGATTTTAGAGAAAGCCTCTTCCTGTTTTCACTGTTTTTAAAGTGACTACAACTGAAAATAATAAATATGCCAAGGGACCATATTTTGGGATGGCACATTCTGCTACCCTTCACTAGCTTGACAGTTTGTGTCCCAAGCAAAAAAACAGACTGAATCCCATTTTACGTAGCAGCTACCTGCCCTGACACAATGGGATCATCTATAATAACAAATATTTTGGGGAGGAATACATACTCTCCAGTAATTAGCTTCATGGATAGTTGGCAGCCAACCCAGCTGGAGATGTTTGCTTTAAACTCCTTTGATCTCCTTGGCCTCATGGAGATGACATGGCAGAGATAATCATTTGTGGAAGGCAAGTGCTCCTGCACCAAAATAGCTCAGGAATGGTGAGTTTTTCTGGTAGGAAAAGGAAACAAGTTACTTCTGCAAAAGATTTGGACTATATGAAAGCAGGACATTCTCCCAGTAGGTAAGGCTGACCTTATAATACTGGTCCAAAATTCAGTACTGGAAGCAGGTTCATGTGTCTTAAGGTATCTATCACCAGTGAGGGAGTCAGGCTCCTTTGTAACAGTGATGGGGGAACAATTACTTTCCGACAATGGGGTCAATTAGAGGCCCTCAAGAAAGGACTGTAGATCCGCAAATGTATTTATCATGTACATTAATTCCTGGCTGCAAATCAACCTTACAAATGCTGGGAGGACTGAGTCCATTGTCCACCACACAGAAGAACAAGCACCTCGCCCAATGATAAATCCTTCTCAGATTGAGACCACCCTTTTCTCCCAGAAAGATTAGGATTATTTTCCCGTTCATTTATACTTTGAAGCGTGACAAACATCAGTGATTCTAAGTTATCTAGTCCCTATTTACTCTTTAGCAAAACATGGCAGTATCTGTTGCTAAAGAAGAGAACAAAACAAAACCAAAGCAATGAAACCATTATAGCAACACAATGTGACACAAAAATAACTTAAGAGATGGCCTCAACCTATATCTTGACCTTCAACTTTTATCAACCCTGTGTTGAATTCTCTTCAATAATGGCATTATCTGTCATTCTACAAAGGGTCCTCTTATTGTCAGAATTACTCCTATGGCTATCTAGGACTTCCTTTTTAATTCCAAAGCCTGGTGACATCTCCCTTATTTCTCAGGAGACTTACTCAAATTGCAGCCTTCAGTAAGGTCTAGGCAAATCTGCACATGCTCTCTTTTTATTTCCTTCTGCACTACCTCTGTCAATGCATTGCTGTTGTGTTGTACCTAATTAGGCACATGTCTGTAAATTCTATGTGATAGGACTTTGCAGGTCAGGGAAGGTGTCTAATTCATTTCTCTCTCTCTCTCTCTCTCTCTCTCTCTCTCTCTCTCTCTTTCTCTCTCTCTCATCAAGACATTCCTTGAATGCAATAGATCTTTACAAAGAAATAGCCATTTAGTCAAATACCTCTCTTTGATTCAAAAATGGATGAAATACTATGGGGATGCATTCAGGATAATTGATACTCTAATTAACCTAGTAATCAATATACTAAAAAATTGATTTTAATGTTTGTCTAACTGTATATATGTAATTATCTACTTACTGGATTAAAAATACTTGAAAAATAACTTTAAGTTTTGTTAATATGAAGCATGCACTCCAGGATGCTGTGGGCCTTGGGTGAACACTGTCTTCTAGGCCATGAAGGGATAAAAACAAATACCGTCACAGTTGGCTGAGGCCTGCTCCATGGTTATTTATATCAAATGCAGTGAGGGTGAAGTCTTCTAAGATCATGGTCTCCATTGTCTCCCTCATTTCTAACCCCTTGGCTACTGACTCCTTATATTCTCACATTACTTGGAAAACCACGTATTCCCAACTCATCACTTTCCTTGGGAAAAAAAGCATAGCACCTCCCAGCTCCACTCTCCCTGCTCCCAACACATTCCCTCTCCTTTGGGGAACGAATGTAAATGATCTGATGAGTGAGTTTGGAAAAAGGAAGAAGGATTGTGTGGTTCAGCCACTGACGTTATCTCTGAGGCTGAATTCTGGTTTCTGAGATCCAAGAAGTGATCTGACCCTGAGAAGATGCACTGTTGTCCCATGGATCAAAGAGCTGATTGGGTCAGTCTGCCTAATTTATGGATAAAGCCTTTAAGTAAGGCCCTTTGCTTACACCTAGATATGTGGTATTTCATTCCAGGTCTACTTCATAAGGAAAGTTTATTTATTTTTTTAATTTTAAAAAAATCTCTGTCTGACTCTTGTGCCTCTCTTTCAATTGGCTTTGCCTTCTGGAGAGGGGAAAAAAGATATAATTCATGGACCTTTCTTTCCAAAATCTAACAATTATTTCATAGAGCTAAGAATAAAGTAATTTTCTTTGGTTTCTACTTACTATTTTTTTTTTCAGCTCACTCTTTCTAAATCCACGTTTAGAAAGAGTGAGCTGAAAATGGACTCTGTGCTCTTTCTTTCAATTTAACCTGGCCCATTGGCCTTAAGACATACTCTGTCACCTTGATTCCCTCTCCAACAACAGATACTTGGTCATTTGCAAATGTAACATTGAAAATTTTACTTGTAAATGTTCTACAAGACCAAGTCTGCCTGAATCCTCTGGTTAGCTGCCCAACATTAATCTGGTGCTCCTGCATCATCATCATCATCATCATCATCATCACAGATCTGTCAAAATTCTGATTATTTGAACATGTTTAATTGAAGGAAGTAAGAGATTCATTTCATTGTGTGACAAAGAAGCCATTATTATTAATGAATGATTATGAAACAATGATTAACAGGGCATAAAAATCTTATGAGTTCCTTATAGAGAGGGCAATTCTTGTTTATCTTTCTCTCCACATTTGGGACCTCTTGACCAAATAAAAACTGTCTTTGCTGAGTCTCATTAGTACATGCCAGTCATGCAAAAACCACTTCCTCATGTTACAGTCAGGCCTTTGAATAAATTTTCGTAGAATGAATAGCCTAAATAATGTTAGTCTTCATTGGGTGCCTTCAGTAGTCCTTAAAGGATAGCTTGCTTTTATTTTATAGAAAAGACCTTAGTTTCACCAAATCAGCTAATATCTGCATCTCAGTCTCATAAAACTCTTCCCCCTGTATCTACATGATGATTTCTGGACTGCTAGTTTCTTAATATCATTTTAAAATGCAGCTCCTCCAGTCTCATTTGTTCATGGAGATGCTATGATCAGAAAGGTGGTTTTACCAGAGTGGAGTTACTGCCATTTCCCAAACAGTGAAAACTCCACTGAACATTTGGTGGTAGATAGCAACTGTCTGTGTGCTTCCTTGGGGAAAAGTAAAGTCCTTGCATTCTTGGCTTCTTTTAGGACTTCCAAATGAGTCTTCTCTTAGTTGCCTTGGTGATTTCTTTGCTCATCTGTCATCACAGGTGGTCCTTACTCTTCACCTGTTTCTTCTCCCTCCACTATTTGCCAAGTGACTTTATTCATGATGATATAAACATAAGACAGGCCTCGGAGGTCGTGGATGACCATCGGGTGAGGGGGATGAAGAAAATTCCTCTAAGAAATTGCACTTCAGTGAGAACAATTACGGGAGGACAGTGAGGCAGCAGAGTGACTATTGATCATATCCCACTACTTCGTAAACATTATAGTGGTTCCTTTTCATTTGCTTTAGGATGAGAAGTCTGTCTGCAGTGCAGGAAAATACAAGCTTTGAGATCAGTCATTCTAGGTCATCTTTGAAGTTGATTCTAAGATTTTCCACTTTAATATAATTTAACACATTCTTTGATTTGATTTGTTTGTTTGTTTGTTTGTGAAGACAGTCCTCAATGTCATAGCCTGTGTTCTTTCCGGAGGGCGAATTCTAAAATAGCATCTCACTCTTTATTCACAGTGACTGCCTGGTGCCCTTCAGCCCCTGAGATTAAAAAAAAAAAAAAACAAATAAACAACAACAACAACAAAAACCTGGCAATTACATCCAGCGTATTTCTCTCCTACATTCTGCTGGTAAACCTTCCTCAGTCTGGCAGTGTTTTCTCTCCCTTTCGCTTAGGTGGTGAATGTGAAGAATCATTCATTATTCACATTTGCAAACTGTAATCTCACCTGCATCATCTTCTGCACTCCCTGTATTTCACAGTAATGTCACATGAACCCTACTTAGCAGATTTACCTGTTTTTTTTAAGTTTTTAAATTTGGGTGGCTTTTAGTGGTATTGGAATTGCTCTCTGACAAAGTGTGATGTGTTAGGAGTTCTCTATCCAGATAACCTTTTTCTTTCAGGCCAAGGATTTGTAATATGTTCTTGAGGAAGGATGGAGAAATATTTTCTTAAAGTTACCAGTGAATGTCCTTGACTAGTCTCTTGCTGCCATAATCAATTTGAACTATCTTTATATATAATTCATTTGCTCCTCCATCACACAGGGCATTCAACATAGCTTCTATTTCTACCTGTGTGAAGGTCATTTCTTTGGTCCACAAAACACCTCTTCCTTAATAGTATTGTTTGTCAGCATATATCAATTTTCTTGAGATTGACTCGTGTATTGGGAAGTAGGCTAGATTCTTGCTTTGTTCTTACTGATGCTGGACAACTCAATCTCAGACAGGGTCTTTCTCTTTTGAGGTGAACAAAACATGGAGTACACAGAATTAAAAATGAACCCTAACATAGGAATACTGCACCAGAGTCAGTATGTCAGGGTCCTAGTTGGAGGGTCTAACTAGCAGTATGACCTTAGTTAAAAATGTCACCTCTCTTTTGGACTTAGCATTCTCCTGTGTAAAATAAGGATATTGGACACTATAGTCCCAAATATCAATTCTCATTCTAGTAGTCTGTTTCTAAGCATTGTTATTGCAGTGGTGGCAAAAAAAACATTAATTATTATAAAGCAAAACTACTTTTGCAGGAGAGTAAAATTATTTCATATACTGACTGCTTTTCTCTAATACAGATATTATTCTGTGGCCCAAATTGTCTCTGAAGTATAGAAAACATAATGCTGTCTCCAACAGTCCAATAAAACCAAGCTCCAATATATTTCAATCTGTCACTTCAGCACTCTGCATATTCTCTTGTCATGTAAAGATTTTTCCATGTTGGTTTCTTAAAATCGTATGTAGGAAAAGATCAGATTATCTAATCTAGGCAAAAGGGGGGATTCAAAATGCAAATTATTCTTTCAAGCAGTTAAATGATTTCAGATACTAGCTTTTACATTCTATAGGTCGGAGTCCCATTTTTTTTTTCCAAGCAGTACTTTTCTTAAAAAATAATAAAAATAATTTTATTCATTTAAGAGAGGGAGAAAGTGAGAGCACAAGCAGGGAGAGAGGCAGAGGGAGAGGGAGAAGCAGACTCTCTGCTGAGCTGGGAGCCCGCAGTGGTGCTCCATCCCAGGACCTAGAGATCATGACCTGAACAGAAGGCAGACACTTAACCATCTGAGTCACCCAAGTACCCCTTCAAGCAGTACTTTTTTTTTTCAGTGTTCAAAGATTCATTATTTATGCCCCACACCCAGTGCTCCATGCAGTACATGCCCTCAATGCCCACTACCAGGCTCTCCCATGCCCCCACCCCCTCCCCTCCAAGACCCTCAGTTTGTTTCTGAGTCCAAAGTCTCTTATGTTTCATTTCCCTCCCCAAACTACCCTATGTTCCATTTATTTTCCTTCTCCTACTGTCCTCTATATTACCCCTTATGCACCACAAGTAAGTGAAACCATGTGATACTTGACTTTCTCTTCTTGGCTTATTTCACTCAGCATAATCTCTTCCAATCCAGTCCATGTTGCTACAAAAGGTGGATATTCATCTTTTCTGATGGAGGTGTAATATTCCATTGTATATATGTACCACATCTTCTTTATCCATTCATCTGTTAAAGGGCACCTTGGCTATTTCCATAGTTTGGCGATTGTGGCCATTGCTGCAATGAACATTGGGGTATATATGGCCCTTCTTTTCACTACATCTGTATCTTTGGGGTAAATACCCAGTAGTGCAATTGCAGGGTCATAGGATAGTTCTATCTTTAATTTTTTAAGGAATCTTCACACTGTTTTCCAAAGCAGCTGCACCAAATTGCATTCCCATCAACAGTGTAAGAGGGTTCCCCTTTCTCTGCAGCCTCTCCAACACTTGTTGTTTCCTGTCTTGTTAATTTTGGCCATTCTGACTGGTGTAAGGTGGTATCTCAGTGTGGTTTTGATTTGAATTCCCCTGATAGCTAGTGATGATGAACATTTTTTCATGTGTCTGTTAGCCATTTGTATGTCTTCTATGGAGAATTGCCTCTTCATGTCTCCTGCCCATTTTTTGATGTGTTTATCTTCTTTTTGGATGTTGAGTTTGAGTAGTTCTTTATAGATCCTGGATACCAGCCCTTAGTCTGTAGTGTCATCTGCAAATATCTTCTCCCATTCTGTGGGTTGCCTCTTTGTTTTGTTGACTGTTTCCTTTGCTGTTCAGAAGTTTTTTATTTTGATGAAGTCCCAAAAGTTCATTTTTGCTTTTGTTTCCTTTGCCTTTGGAGACGTGTCTTGAAAGAAGTTGCTGTGGCCGATGTCAAAGAGGTTACTGCCTATGTTTTTTTCCAGGATTTTGATGGATTCCTGCCTCATGTTGAGGTCTTTCATCCATTTCGAGGTTGTCTTTGTGTGTGGTGTAAGAGAATGGTCTAGTTTTATTCTTCTATACATAGCTATCCAATTTTCCCAGCACCATTTATTGAGGAGACTGTCTTTTTTCCACTGGATATTTTTTCCTGCTTTGTCAAAGATGATTTGACCATAGATTTCAAGGAGTATTTTTATGAAGGCTTACAATATGTTTTTGTATTATACTCTCCAAAAAAATGAGTTACACTATGGAAATTTCTAGTATGCATGGCATTATATCTAAGGACTTTTCAGAAATCTCTGAATTTTCTGTCAGATATAATTAGATATAAAATTCAGGTTTTTAAAAATATTTTGTTTGTTTGTCAGAGGAAGATAGAGAGCAAGCACAAGCAGGGGGAGTGGCAGGCAGAGGGAGAAGCAGGTTGCCCGCTTCTCCCTCTGCCTGCCAGGAGCCTGATGCAGGACTCTATCCCGGGACCCTGGGATCATGAACTGAGCCGAAAGCAGCCACTTAACTGGCTGAATCACCCAGGTATCCCTAAAATTCAGTTCTAATTATAAAATTCATAATTAGAAGAGGAAGAAACCGTAAGGTCAGAATAGAATAAAGAAGGACATGAGTAGGAAGTTCCAACCCCTTCACCTCCCCAAAAAACTACCTCAGGGTGGGGTGGGGGACACCTGGATGTCTCAGTCGGTTAAGCATCCAACTCTTAGTTTTGGCTCGGGTCATGATCTCATGCAGTATTGGGCTCCTTACTCAGTGGGGAGTCAGAATGAGAGAGTCTCTCCCTTTTCCCCTCCTCCCCCTTCTAAAATAAAATAAATCTTTAAAGAAAAGAAAAAGAAAGCAGTAAAAATACCTCAAGGGGTCCTGAGAACAATAAAGAAATCTAAGAATACATTTTCATTTATTTTATAAAATACTTTTACTCTCTTTTTTCTAAAATAGATTATATGTATGGAAACATAGAACACAGAAATAAAAGCCAAAGAGGCAATTAACATCTGGATAGAGAAGTAGACTTGGGAAAATGTCCCTCAGTACATATGACATACACAGCAAATGTGGGTCTCCATGCTCACAGTTCAAACTGAAAGAGTTCTCAAAGAGGGTGCCTGGGTGGCTCAGTGGGTTAAAGCCTCTGCTTTCGGCTCAGGTCATGATCTCAGGGGATCGAGGCCCGTGCTGGGCTCTCTTCTTGGCAGGGAGCCTATTTCCTCCTCTCTCTCTCTGCCTGCCTTTCTGCCTATTTGTGATTTCTCTCTCAGTCAAATAAATAGATAAAATCTTAAAAAAAAAAAAAAGTACCCAAAGATTTCAGGGGGGCAGTGTTTGTAACTGGAAAACAATGAGAATGCCCATTATCAGGGTAACATGTGCAAAATGCCATTGAAAAGTTTTCTAGTTTTCTGTATATTTGATTTGATTTTAATAATAAAAAATCTGATAGATTCTCTTTCCACTTCAGTGACCCTGACTTGACTTTTCCCTCTAATACTTTAAGTTCAATATGGGAATGGAGACTTGTGTTTTTAACATGACAATATATGTGTGTGTGTTTCTCTGGAGTTTTCTGTTTTGTTTGTTGTGGCTTTTTTTGGAGGGGGAGGAGAGTATCTCTTTTGATCCATTGGGGAATCCCAATAAATGGGATAATATTTTCCTTTTCTCAAAGGGGGGACCATACAACAGCAGAAGTTAAATAATTTCTCTGTGACTTGTTACAAAGTAAAGTGGCAGAGATGGAACCAACATCAAGGTTTCCAGTTTCTTAAACCTTCACCAGATATCTTGATGACGATGAGATATCCTCTCATCAACACTGTAAAAATTAAAAAATATTAATTCTCCACTTCAAGTTAAGAATAACCAAAATGGCTGTGTCCCTTGGTTTTTCTATGTAATCCTTTTTACAGTGTCTCTCAAAATCATCTGCCAGCTGTGTCCTGGAAAAAAATTATAGTGTCCTTGGCTTGAAGTCCTACATCTAAATCATAGCTATTGGACAAGTCATCTTAAGTGCTCTAAGTTTTAGTTTTTTTATGTGTAAAATGTCAAAATATCATCACTTCAACATTAAAGAGGATGAAATTAAATAATGCATTTGGAAACACATTGTAAGCTACAGTTTTCACTAATAATTTATTTTGTGTGCTTAAGTAATTTTTCAGAAAACTTCAATGACTTCCTGTTACTTATGGAGTAACATCTACACTCTAATGCAGGGCAAAGTCCTCTTTGACATTTATTTTCAATCTTTTTCCTGCTAATAATAACAGCAAAGGTATATTGAATAATTATTTTCTGCCAAGGATATAGTGGATGTTTATTATCTCAGGTAGACCTCATATCAAGACTGTAATAAAGACAATGTTATTATCCCAATTTTACAGCTATTTATTACTCGGAAAGCTAAAAATACTTGCCCAGCTTCACATAAAGTGGAAGGAAGAGTGGAGCAGAGAGTCAAATCATGGCTGTGTGATTCTCGAGTAAATTTAACCAACATGTAGTTTTGCTTCCAAATAAAGCATCTTTCTTGATCACCCTAATATAAATAATCACTCTCAACTCTGTGACAACTACCTTACTTACTATGAAAAATTCTACTAGAGAAATTCACATCACTGAACAGTCGCATTGCAAAATTATCTGACTTTCTGTCTGCTTTGCTAGTTGATTGACCTAGTTAGCCACAAATACTGTTCCATTAATGAATTTATCTTTGGCGTGCCTGCCCTGCCCCCCTTTCCTTCTGTCTCTCACTAATTCAAGCTCTCTTATTACACTTATAGTTCATTCTAATGTCCCTTCAAGCATTTAT
>PITA01004365.1:58431-124642 GCA_004023965.1 Spilogale gracilis
TGGCCAACCCTAATTGACTAAAAATATTTATAGGAATTTCCCATAGTTATGTCTGTGCCAATGACAACTAAATTGCCAGTTTCTTCCTCTTTAAATTTTAGATTTCTGAAACCCAAGTAGATTAACTCAGTGAAGAAAACAAGAAATAGAATCTTTTCATGTTTTGCACACTGCTTTTAAACTGTATTTTGAATGTGTTTTTGAAATTTGCATAATCATTCATGAATCCCCTTTCATTTGAATACTTCAGTAATGACAACTTAAGATATATTGTTTACTGCTTATTCAAGATAAATCTCAATTATCAGAGTGGAACTTTATGTATGCACCTGTTTCCATATTTGCTATGGACTCAATTAGTAATATGATCATGTATGCTAATGCTGTTTTGAAAGTGTGACTTGAAATATACGACGATAACTTCTGCAAAATTAAGGAATAGTGTTTTTTTTTTAAATCCTGTTAAATTATCTAGGATGGAATTTTAAAACTTGAAACCTCCAGCATATGCCATACTAGATTTATCAATGTTTATACTGTATATAGCTCAATACATCAAGGCTTCAAAACATTGTGGAAATATGGTTGGCTGAGGGCCAGTTCTATCCAAAGGTAAACTCTAGCTCCTGGGGGAATCTCCTTCTTCCTATGCTCTCAATTATAGAATTCTGTCTTAAATGTGCTCTAACATACAATTTTTTTTCAAAAATTCTCTTTTGTAGTGAATATATTGGATTCTACTCATCATTTAATTCTACCATCTTAGTGGTAGAGAGAGAAAACTGTCCATTTTAGAGTTTATGAAGCTATAAACCCAGAAAAACTTGCTCTAGTTCTATTCCTTACCAGTTGGGTAAAACTAAGTGTATATAAAACTTCTGGGATCCTTCTCATTCTTAGTAGCAGTTCATGCCTTTTAGAGTTTTTATTTTTTAATGTTTTATTTATTTATTTGACAGAGAGAAACACAGCCAGAGAGGGAACACAAGCAGGGGGAGTGAGAGAGGGAGAAGCAGGCTTCCCGCCGAGCAGGGAGCCCGATGTGGGACTTGATCCCGGGTCTCTGGGATCATGACCTGAGCCGAAGGCAGTCGCTTAACCAACTGAGCCACCCAGGCGCCACCACCTTTTAGAGTTTTTGTGAAGATTCAATGATATAATGTCCGGAAGCCTTTAGCACAGATCCTAGCATATTGTTAGTGTTCTATAAATATTAATCATTATCAATTTTATTACCATTATTACATTGTTCAGATGTAAATAATTTTGTCATTTACATGGGCACTTGCTATCTATACTTTCCACATGTATAAGTTTATTTTTCTTCAGACACCATAGATTTGGTACCTGGTTGACAACATTGTTCTTTCTACTTATTAAACACAGTAAACAATCATTTGATTTATAGCTGATGTATTGGTTTCTCTCTCTGCTTTACAATGGATTCACTTGCCTTCCAGAATGTCATTTGAGCACTTTCTGCGTAATACTGGAATAGGCAGCGGAGAAACAAAAGTGAAAAATGCAATATTGTACATATCCAAAAACTTAGTATTTTTTAAGGATATAAATTTATTTATTTATTTACTTATTTGGGGGGGCGGCAGGGGCAGAGGGAGAAGGAGAGAAAGTCTCAAGCAAACTTCGTGATGACCACAGAGCCCCAACACAGGGGTTCTACTCTACCACCCTGAGATCAAGACCTGAGCTGAAACCAAGAGTCAGATGCTACACTGACTGTCCCCCCTCCCAGGTGCCCCCCAAAACCTGGTATTTTTAAAGCTACAAGTGAAGAGAAATTCTAGAGAAATAGAGAAGAAAAATAGCTCTGAATAATAATATACTTAGAGCATTTATGCCAAATGAGGTATTTGCAAGTTAATTATCTAATGTAATGTAGTCACAGTTGAATAACTTTGGAAGTAATTGCAGAAACAAAGCATTTATAAGGTGTGTGTGCATATGTGTGGTTTCCTGAATAAGAGCATGTGACACGGGTTATTTCCTTTGAATTTGGAAATGGACTTAAAAAACAAAACGTCATTGAGCACAGTTTTCAAGATAGAAACAATTATTTCTATGTATATTTATGGCATTTTAAATAGTTGATCCAGAAAATTCTGTCACTGTCCACTTTATAGTAACGGAGATGTCCTACAATTCAGCACATGCTTCAGTTTTTATTCTGTCTGTTAAATGGGCATCGATAAGAGGAGGAGAGAGTGAATTCATTAACTTTAGAATCAAAATAATGGTCCTATTGGTTCCTTGTTGGTTTAATAGATTCGCAAGCAGATTTTGTTGAAGGGAAGTGCCCTGCAAGTTTGGAAAAGCTGCACAATGCAAACCGAACAGATGACAGTGGCTAGGATGAGGCTGATAAGTTAGACTGCAGTCACATCATGAGGGACTTTGAATAATGTGGTAAGACTAGATTTGATTAGGGTATTTACATGATCAAATCTGTATTTAGAAATCACTTTTTAAAAATTAAAAATTTTGGGTTGCCTGGGTGGCTCAGTCAGTTAAGCATCTTCCTTTGGCTCAGGCCATGATCCCAGCGGTCCTGGGATCAAGTCCTGCATCGGGCTCCCTGCTCCCCACTGAGCAGGGAGCCTGCTTCTTCTTCTGCCTGCTACTCCCCCTGCTTTGCTTCCTTGCTCTCTCTCAATCTCTGAAAAATAAATAAAACTTTTAAAAAATATTTTTTTCTTTTTTTTTTCTTTGATTGTTTTTATAGTTTTAATTTTTATTTTTTAAGTGTAGGTTATGATTTAAACAAGAGTCTTGCTGGAAGCTGCTAGCAATAAGACCATAGCTAAAAAAAACAGCTTCCTTCTTTGAAAAGGGTTATTCTTTTAAGTGTTTCTGAAAATACTGTGGGATAGTCTTAGCATTCTAAGGAATCTGCGATAATACACATCATCTGTTGTCGCTTAAAAATCTGGGACAGAAAGGAATCACTACAGTGACCATTTAGGACTGACCATTTGCCAAACCTGTAGGTGACCCCCTAGTGTCTCATAAGATCTGGCAGTTTTCTATCTTCTATGGTGCCCCCTTTGATTATTCCATTCTTCACTGAAATAACTTTTTAAAAAAATGTTTTATTTATTTATTTTGTTTTAGAGAAAGAGAGAGTGGGGGGGAAGGGTAGAGGGAGAAAGAAAGACTCTCAGGCAGACCCCCGCTTAATGCAGAGCCCACCGGGCATCTCAGTCCCATGACCCTGAGATTGTTACTTGAGCCCAAACCAAGAGTTGGACGCTTAATCAACTGAGCCACTAGGCACCCCAGAGGTCACTTTTGGTGATGGACTAGAGTAGGGGATAAATCAGAGGTGAGAAGAATAATTTGTAAGTCCCCCCTCCAAAATAGGAAGCCCCAATAGGAGCTGGAACTAAAGGTATACGAGTACTAATGGGGAAGGGAAGTAAGGAATTATAGGACCTATCGGTTATCTCCATAAGAGGAGAAGACAAAAGGGGTTGAATCTTGTGTATTTCTATCATATTGGATGTTCACATATATTTACCTAGTGCTCTGAACAATCAATAAATTAATAATAATAAAATAATAAAATGTCAGCTGAAAAAGGAAAAAAAAAACATCAACAAACAAGGATGAAGAAGAATTTCATAAAATCAGCATCCTACCAGAAAAAAAGAGGGGCATGGAAGACGAGGAGATAGAAGCAAATGTATTACATGTATTATATATTTATTATGTATGTATTACATCTATTAATGTCATATGTACAGATACATTATTACAAATGAGTATAGAACGTTGAAAAGTTTTCCAGTCTCAAGTGATTTAAAAGACAGTGAGAAAACAATTTAAATGGAAGCAGGCTAGATTCACAAAGGGGGGAAGTGATGAGTTTCATTTAGCTAATCAGGGGCAAAATATTATATAATTAATTATTAATTATTTACAAACAGAGCAAAGGGGCATAGAAATAGATCTTGTAAATAGTGGGCGAATGGTTGTGGGAGAGGCACGAATAGAGAATGAACAAAGCAAAACTGGTTTCAGAGAACCTCATCATATTGATTTGTTTGGACATTTCTATAATGATAATACTTATAAATATTTTAACATATCACAGAGGTGTATAGTATTAATTGATTCATCCACTGAGCCATTGGAAAACTCTTCTCTTTCTGGCTTAATTGGTGCTTCTGAGAACATATATCTTTCCTCAAGCTTTGATATTTAAAGAGGTGGAAAAAATTTAACTCTTTTCTTTGAAAGTATGGAGAAGGAAGGTTTAATTGGGCAAAGAATAAAGAAATCTCTTATCGTGCTTTTTGTGAAGAGTAGCCAAATGCTGGGAGAGTATGACAGCAAGGACTCTGTATAGCAAAGGTGATTGGCCATAAAGTGAGTTTTCATTTGATTTGAATAGAATTGAATACCTTATTTTAATCGCATTTAATTTATCACATACTTATCACCCACAAATAGCCCTTTGAAATTATTAGACAACACCTGCAAAGAACACACATGTAGAGCACACATCTGGCTCACCAGCAGCAGGAATAATCTCTTTATGTCTTCTGTCTTTTGTAGCACTTAACGTTGACTTTCTCAGTGAGCTTCAGTGATTAGAACTCATCATGCATGCACCTTAAATGGGACAAGCTGCTGCATTGCACGCACACGACCTAAGGACCGGAAAAAGGATGCCAAAAGGTTAGAGTCAGGGGAAGAAGAGGAAAACAAAGCCAACTAAAAATTAGATAAGAAAAATAAGAAAACCAGAGAGTTATGTAAAATAGTTCTTCATATACAGTACTGAAAATTTTATGCCATATATGAGGCAGTGAAAATCAAACTGGTTAGAGAAAGGGTTAAAAAATTCAGTTCAAGTTTCTGGCTCAAAATATGACCTTGTACATATTTTGTAGCTCAGTTTTTCATCTACCTAAGGAGAAGAGATGTTCTTGGAAGTAGAAAATAAGCCACACAAAATCATCAGGTATTAAGATGCATTTGGAAGTTCTTTGGAGGTCAAGGGTTTTGAAATTCTACATGTAATACAAAATCCAAAAAGAAAAAATGAATTCTCTTCTGCTGGGCTAGTATAGTAATCTAAGTATTCATTTCTCAGCTAAATACCCAGATTGTCTTTCTATAGCTATCTAAAGTTCATTACGTGAAAATACTTTCTCACTTTCCCGGTAAAATTCCTTTTTATCAACCATCATGCAACTCGAATTTCCGTATCCTCTGCAGTCTCAACACCAGAGAAATATTATTTCCAACCAGTCATAGACTGATGAAAGCAAAAGGTTTATTGGTAGATGAGGGAAGGGCTTTGCTCTGAATTTATCTTCTTAAAGACAAGTGGTTTCACTTCCAGATAGCTTGAGTATAATGTGATTTATCATATTCAGTACCATGAAAAGCACAGACATTTTACTAAATTCAGGGAGATAAAGCAGAAAACAATAACTACAATAACCTCAGAAACATAGCCTCAGATAGTATTAGGGAACTGTTAATACTAAGGAAAGAAATGAAGAAACGCAGTAGGCAGATCAGTTACTCCAGGGAATAACCTTGGTTTTGGGGGTTTGTTTTGTGTGGAATTATTTTTGTTTTTGTTTTTTGGCATTGTATCTGTTTTTCACAAAAGAGAGCAGGGCTCATATTCAATGATTTCAAATGCTGTTGTAAGTTTAAATAAAAAGATTCTGAATGTGTGCAAGGAAGAATGGAAAACTTTTTAGCCACATATACACAGACATCATAATTACTTATATCAGTATTGTACTAGGTAAAGGTAGATGTATTTCTTCTATTGAAGATGCAAATAAAAGTTTGTTTATCTCTTATGCAGTGATCCAGAAATAAATGGCCTAGGGCTTATCAGATATGGTTTCACTGTATCAAAAACCAAGATCCTTTACCTAGGGTCCTTGCTACATATCCACCAATCTTAGATAACTTCTCTTCAGCTCCAGCTAAACTGTTCACATTCAGCCAGCCAGAGGGACAAGATAATGGAAAAGGGAAAGGGGCAGGCATGATGCTTTTTTTAAAGGAAGTTATGATTGCCTTGACTCAAGATCCATTGGCTGGGGCACAGGTATAATTAATGCAAGTGAGACTAGAAATTGTCTTTATAGCTGTGCAGCCTCATTCAGGTTCTATAGAAGAAGGATTGAACGGGTATGTGAAGGACAGCTCTCAGTCTCTGCCACTTGTCTCTCCCGAAAAGGCTCAGATCTCTTCCTACTCATCAAACTACATGAGCCACATCAAGACCTGATGGAGAGGACAAAACATTACTTACCCAGACATGGATGTGAAACTGGATGCAACTTTAGAATTGTCTCCCTTGTAGAGGGAATGAATATCCCAAGGGAGACCATTCTTCTTGATGTGGCTCATCGTGCTTAGGGTATTTAAAAACATAAGAACTGTCTTTTCTTTCCCCTACACCAATATAAAATGGTGAAATAAGAGTAGCATAAACACATTTAAAATTATTTTCTGGAAGAAAGCATGGGAAATTCATAGCAGTCACTGAACTGTCACAGTCATTAAATCCCACTGGGCATGAGTGGTGAAAAATCTGTTTTGTCACTGTATGAAGTTCCTTGGTTAACAGAAGTGGTAACTCATTATAATGCCCTCTGGATATTGTGACTAATAGCTTGGTTTTGTCCTTTGTGAGATTTCCCTTGTCCTTCTCCTTCATAATGAAAACATTGGAAAGTGGTTGTTTCTTTTTTTAGAAGTGTGATAGTTTAGTCCACATCATGATCACAGGTTTGAGGTAGTTTTACTTTAAGGTTAGGAAGGTGATAAGCTTCTGTAGGTGGCTTGTTCCTTTGGAAATACAGTTTCCTAAAAAATTTAGTAGGTTCTAGTCAATTCTTTCTGCAAGTAATCATAAGTAAAAATCTAATCAAAAGATATTTTTGGTCTTTAATTTACTAGCGTTTTTTGTTTGTTTTTAGCTTAACCTTGGATGGACTAGAAGCTCCACATCTTAATCTGAGGTTAGCCTCTAAACTTGTTTTCATTGTCTGGCTGAAAACTCTTCTTGGAACTACTCGGGGAAACTTGAGGCTACAGTCTTCTCTGCTATAAACTGCCTCTTCAGAGCAACCTGTTCTAACTAGGCTACATTGCACTCAGTGGTAGAACTTTAAAAAAAAAATCAACAAAAAGAAGCAAACAGACCTATATTCTGAGGTTTTCAAATCAAATCTACTATAGTTATAAGCTCGATAACTTGCAGGTCTATAACGTTGCAAGTCTGCTTTTCAAGGCTGGAGAGCAGGGGTGTAATGGAACATCTGTCTGTATAACAAAGGTCTGCCACTCTGCAGCATGCATTCCCTTGCTGACTTCAGGCAATCACAAAAAAGAAAGCCACATATTTTAGATTGTTTAGTAACATTTTTTCCTTTTAGCATTGCTCTTCTGGGTACCATCTGCATCATACAAATTTGTAAATGTTAGCAATAAGGGTAATTAAAAATAGAGATATTTATATCTTTCTCAATAACTATCCAGACATCCAAAATACATACAGAGGAAGCAGAAAAAAGGAAGTAATAAGAACAAGAAGAGATGTATGTTAAAGGCAGAAGTCAAAAGTTGTTTTGTATAAATGACATCTAATAATGACAAACCTCTGGTAAAATTGACTAAAACAGAGAAGAAAGACATGATTAAATATCAGAATATAAGAATATCAGAATATGTGAATATTTAGACATAACAGATGTTGCACATATGAAGAGGTGATACAAACATGTTATGAAAAATGCCATTCCAGTAAATTTCAGACTCAACTACAATGGGCCAAATTCTTAGAAAAATCAACATCAAAAACTGGAAAAATTCATAGACCTATAGCCATCAGAAAAACTGAATTATCCAAACATATTTGTGCACAGAATGTTAACCAGAGGTGAATTCCATAGACAGTTTGGTCAAAATATTTAAGATAAAACAGTCTATGCACTCTCTCATAGAGAAAAAGAGGAAACTACTCTACTCACATAACACACCTTGGTACCAAACCTGACAAACACATTTTGTGAATAAAAATGACATACCAATTTCACTTGTGAACATAATGAAAATAGTCCTAAAGATACTAGCAAGATATTATGAGAAGTCTAATGATGTATGACCAAGTTGAGCTTATTCCAGGAATTACAATTTGTTTGACCTTAGAAAATTAACAGATGTGATCCTGCATGATTTGTATAAACAAAAAATAAGTATCTGGTGGAAAGAAAATAGCTTTGCTCTACAAGGGGGAATCACAGCCTCTCATTCAATTCTAAGACCTGAGCCAATTCATAGGTCTGGAATATTGTGCACAGAGAAGAAGCCTGATCTTATTGCCATAGGTATATTCAGTAATGTTCTTTCTAACCTTCCACTAAAGGAAGCTGCAGTTTTTCATCATACTGCCTATATCCAAAGAAGAGGGAAATAGACTATTCCAGAATGATGTCAATTCTGAACTGAGATAAACCTTGGCAAACTAAAATATTTCTATGGCCTACCCACAGACAGGACACTTATGGAAGTGAGATAAGCAAAATCATGGCTTAAATTCATTGCACAATGGACCCAGTGAGTCTACAAAAGCACCTAATTGTCATTTCCTCAAGTTCTGTACGCATCCAAAGCACACTCATCAATGAGGAGAATCTCCATATTGTTTCACTCACCCAAGGAGTAAGGGCTACAAAGGGCAAGTAGAATTCTCTGGAAGTAATATACTCTCTCTCTCTCTTCCTCTTCTTCTTTCTCTTTCTCTTTCTCTTTTTCTCTTTCTCTCTTTTTAAACTGAGATCATGTTCTTTTATTTATCTATCACAAAATAATACATGAAAAGGTACTTGTCTTTTTTTTTTTTTAAGATTTTATTTACTTGATTGACAGAGAGAAACACAGCTAGAGAGGGAACACAAGCAGGGGGAGTGAGAGAGGGAGAAGCAGGCTTCCCGCTGAGCAGGGAACCCAATGCGGGGCTTGGTCCCGGGACTCCATCCAGGGACTCCAGGATCATGACCTGAGCCAAAGGCAGACACTTAACGACCGAGCCACCCAGGTGCCCATGCTTATATTTTTAAGAATTTAAGAAAACATCATTGTATAGAGAGTAAAAATAAAAATACTCTTGATTGCAGTCCTTGCCTTCCCCCTCATATCACACCTTGTGGCTCCCCATAGGTAACCACTGGGTAACCATTATTCAACAGAACTGGAAACCATGGGATCCACTTAAAAAAAAAATTATGGTCAAAAACATATAGCATGAATACTGTTTTCAACAAAATTTCAAGTGCACAGCATGGCATTGCTAATTATATGTACATTGTTGTAAAGCAGATCTCCAGAACTTTTTCATTTTCATGACTATGACTCTATATCCATTGAACAGCAACTCTTGTTTCCCCCTCACTCCAATCCCTGGCAACCACCACTCTGCTTTCTACTCCTATGAATTTGATTACTTTAGATACTTCATATAACCTCAGTTATGCGTTGTCTGCCCTCCCCTGACTGACTTCACTTAGCATAATGTCCTCGTCAATTCTCCATGTTGTACTTTATGACAGGATTTCTTTCTTTTATGAGACAGGATAATAACTCATGTATGTATATATCTTTTCTTTGTTGATTCTTTGATGGACATTTATGTTGTTTCCATCTCTTTGCTATTGTGGATGATGCTGCAGTTAATATGGGAATGGAAATATCTCTTCAAATTCCTGATTTCAGTTCATTTGGATAAATGCCAAGAAATGGCACTTGCTGTATCATAGGGTAGTTCTGTTCTGAATTCTTTTGAGGAATTTCCAGACTATTTTCCATTGTGGCTCCACCATTTTAAATTCCTACCAACAATACTTAAAGAGTTCTGACTTCTCCACATCATTGCTAACATTTGTTATTTTGTGTGTGTGTGTGTGTGTGTGTGTGTGTGTGTGTGTGTGTTTAATGTCTCATTGTGATAGTATCTCTTTGTGGTTTTGATTTGCACTTCCCTGATGATGAGTGATATCATCTTTTCATATACCTGTTGGACTTCTGTTTGTTTTCTTTAAGGAAATGTCTATTCAGGTTCTTCGCCCATTTTTAAATCAAGACATTTGGTATTTTGCTATTGAGTTGGGAGTACCTTATGTATTTCAGATATTAACCCATTATCAGATATTTTCCCATACTCCATAGGTTGCTGTTCACTCTGTTGTTTCCTTGCTATGCAAAAGCTTTTTAGTTTGATATAATCCCACTTGTCTATTTTTACTTCCATTGCCTCTGCTTTTGGTGTATTACCTAGGAAATCTTGCCAAACCAATGTTATGAAGCTTTTCTTCTATGTTTTCTTGTAGAAGTTTTATAGTTTCAGGTCTTATGGTAATTCTTTAATCTACACCGAGTTTATTTTTGTGTATGTTCTAAGCTTAGGCCCTAATTTTTTTCTTTTGCATGTTGATACTCAATTTTTCCAACACCATGTATTGAAGAGACTGTTCTTTACCCATTGTGCTATCCAGTTTCAAAGAGCCTTTGATGATATATGAGTGAGTTTGTTTCTGGGATCTCTATTTTTTTTCCCATTGGTTTATGTGTCCATTTTAGACCATACCATAAATAACTGTTTTGATGATTATAACTTTATAATACATTTTTCAGCAAGAGTAGGAGGCTTTCAGCTGCCCCCCCCCACCCCTGCCCAAGATTGTTTTGGCTATTCAGGGTCATTTGTGTTTCTATTTGAATTTTAGGATCCTTTTTTCTATTTCTGCAGAAATGTCTTTGAGATTTAATAGACCTTATACTGAACAGTTAAACTGATCAGTTTGATACTATGGACATTTTTAACAATATTACATCTTCCAAACCACAGGCACAGAATGTATTTCCATTTATTTGTGTCTTCTTTAATATCTTCCAGCAACATTTTGTAGTTTTCAGTGTACAAGTCTCCCATCTCCTTCACTAAGTTTACTACTATTTTATTGTTCTTGGTGCTATTATAAATAGAATTGCTTTGTCAATTATCTTTTTAGACTGTTTCTTGCTAACATTTGTCAATTTAGGACCACTTGAGT
The DNA here is from genome assembly GCA_004023965.1 of Spilogale gracilis. Classification (NCBI taxonomy): domain Eukaryota; kingdom Metazoa; phylum Chordata; class Mammalia; order Carnivora; family Mephitidae; genus Spilogale; species Spilogale gracilis. Next base: position 69,537 of record PITA01004365.1, read on the forward strand.
GGCACCAATCTGTCCAGCTTTCTTTTGTTCTCAGTGGTCCCCAGGCATCTGGGGCATATATAGTGCCCTTCGTGCTCTAAGATAGTCATGACCAATCCAGTCCCTAGGAAAGTCCCCTGAAAAGGCAGAATGTTGGACTCCTGTTCCAACTTCTTCCTTCCTCAAGGAAAAGCCAAGGGTTTCTTCTTTTCATTCCACACTAAAGGGAGCTGGGGGAGACTATGGCTAGTGAAGGAATGCTAGTCCAAGCCATCAATTTTATTTTTAGTCACTCCCAGCTTGGCACCATGTCCTGTCAGTGCTTAGACTCAGGCACTATGAAGCCAGTCCATTGGGCAGCCCCCGTGGGTCCCCACACAGGTCAAAATATTGGGTACATGTTTCAGTCTTCTCTTTCCATCCCCAGGGAGGATCCAGGTACAAGGAAATTTTTTGCAGAGCACCATATTTTATTGTCTCTGGTTTCATGTTCATCTAGGGTACAGGAGCTTATTAATCTGTTTTTTGGATTACTCACCAAGGGACTTCGTCCATGTATTGTTAAGTCTGTGTTTCTGTGGGCAGAAGGAGGGTTTGGGGCTTTCTTTTTCACCATTTTGTTGATATCATCCCTGGAAGGAACCCATCACAATAATCTCTTTTTACATCAGAAATATTTATATCCCAGCCAGAATTTTCATCAAAAATGATGCAGATGGTGGTGATTCTCAGACATCTTTATCAGGAATATAACCATTTGTCCAGTAACGAAGAGTCACAATAAGTTATCATAAACTTAACTTTAAAATGTCACCAATCAAAGCTGCCTTTTTTCATCTGGCAAATGCACTGTTTCCCTCTGTACCAACTAGAAACAACCTCCCTGAAACAGTCTGCTTTTAACTGGCAGAAACAGTTTATCTTCATTGTTTTACTTCAGAACTGTGCCAATACTCCCACTCACTGTGATAGTCAATTTCAAAACGATCTTTGTTACCATCCAGAAAGATATAACTCTTACCACTATATTGGTGATAGGCTGATTAGATCTGGTAAGAAAGAGCTAGTAATAAACACCTTAAGATGCCTTTTAAGACATGGGTATGACAAAGAGTGGCACATAAAAGCCAGGAAATTTCAAGGATCTGCTACTTTACTAACATTTCTGTGTATCCAGTTGTATAGGGGAGGGATCAGTGGACTTTTTTTTAAGAAGAGCTAGATAGTAAACATTTTAGACTTTGTGGTTCGTATGGTCTGTGCCATAACTTCCCAGCTCTGCCACTGTATTAGACAGGAAGCCATAGGCAATAGGTAAATAAATGACTGAGGCTGTATTTTAATAAAATTTTATTTATAAAAATAGGTGTCAAACCTGATTTGGCCTTATTTTTTCTGACGCCTAGTCTATATGACATATCAACATAATTCTGCGGAGTAAAGAGCTCTCATTATACCTTGCACTTATCTTTTTCCTTATTTATCCTTACTATAAATCTAACATGCTTATCCTATACAATTTCTCTCATTTTTTATTATAAAATCTTTTGCATTTTCCATGTTGTTGTTGCTTTTATTTCCTCTTGATTCCTTATTGAAGATCAAAAATAATTGTATACAGTTTCTATTTGAAACGTGAGGGTGAATGTATTCTCTCTGATTTTTAAAACTAGTCCTAACAGAATATATCAGTAACCTCATTTTCAGATCCTAAATTCAGGGACAAGTTCATGTGCACAGGGTCTTATCACAGTTGCATTGTCCAGAAAGCATTTCCTAATGGAGCTTTGCTGAAATGTGATGAGATAGATGTTCACTTGTTTCCATTTCCTGATTCTCTGAGTATCATGAGGGAAATTCATTCCTAGATAGTTTGAAAGAGTTTGGAATTCTTACTTTTCAAAAGCAGCTTATAAACCCTGTAAGTTTTACAATACAATTCCTCTTATACTTTTTATAAATCAACCACAAAATCCCAGCAGGCAATAGTCATATGCCACTTATAGAAATTGATGACTCCAGAATAGATATAAAAAGTAAGATATTGGAGTGACAGAGATAGGCCCTGGCAGGTGAGCTCTGGCTGTGATAGAAGGCAGCTTATGTGGAATCCTGGCTTATTGCTAGATTTTCTTTACATCCTCATAGACTCCAGGGCTCTGATGTAGTTATTAACCATATTTATGTGTGGAAACCATTTATTATGTTCCTTTGGTCTGACAGTGTTTCTTTTTCATATGCATGAGTTTCCTAGGGAGCCCTTTCCAATTTAGTTTATGTGCATTGCAATTAGGGGGTCATTTCTATATGAATGATGGGCATATAGTAGATACTCAAGAAATGTTAACTCCTTGCTATTGGCACGTGATTTTTGACATTCTTGGTTGCCAACATATTATGAATTTTCCAATTATTTTCTCTGCATTTTTTTATCTTTCCATGGGACATCCCCCAACTTATATGTGTTATTACCAAATGCTTATATTTGAAGCAGATTAATTTCAGCTCCTGGTCTCCACCTTTAGAATGCCTGATTTAGTAGAAACCAGATGGAATCTAGAAACCAGTATTTATAGCAAGTCTTCAAAAATGATCCTGAGATGGGAGGACAGGGAAAAACTCTTAATTTCACAGTATTTTGAAACTTCTGAGTTTTTCATATCACATAGAAAAACATCTGCTTTATTGAATATATTTTCCAGGCTGCTTCAAGATCTTGGGTTGTCATAGCACAGCTTGAGTATAGACGGGTAGAGAACCTCCTACCTTGCAGCCAAAAAGTGAGTTCTGCCAGTCATTTTAGCTGCCGGCTGCGCTGTCAAAAGATTAGAAGTGGTAATTATTATTCCCCTGGTCTGAAATGGTCTTTATCTGCAGCTGAGTAGCTCTTGGGAAGAGGTAGAATTGTCACCACTTTTTCTTTCTTTTCTTTTCTTCTTCTTCTTCTTCTTTTTTTTTTTTTTTAATAGCAAAAAGAAAATGTTCCCTATTTGATTTTTAGTGCTGAACTTCCCTGGATCCCTAGAAACAAAGAGCAAGTATATTAGGGCTAGATGGTACTTTCCTTCACAAAGTGTGGTTTGAGATACAGAGAAAGGGGAGATAATGATAAAAAATGATCCCAGTATGAAATCTCATTCTATTGCCATATGCTAGTACAGTATGCTGGTCTCATAAATTAGATTAAGTCCCTTTTTTGTTTTTATTCATATTTTAAATTCATAGCCAGCATACCAAGCTTTACATATTTGTTGCTTCCTGTGTTAAATGTTACTTTATTCATTTTTCCTCTCAAGTTACTTTATATGGTACAAGGTTTCAGAGTTTATGCTCTGGAAGTTAGTACAATTCCTGGCTTAAGTAATATTCAATAAATTTTGTTTAGGTTCTAAAAAGAGCATCAGTCCACCATTTTCTGGAGTTTTAGAGCATCGAGACTACTTTATGTTGATTCTGTTCATCAAAACGGGTCTTGCGAGATAAATCTGTCTCTGAAGGATGAGACTATATATGTCTCTTATTTTCAAGTCTCAGTCCACAGAATCTTGTGCATTGCTTTGGAGAAACTTAACTAGTAATGGTTACCTAATTCCTAATTACACTACTTCACATAGTCACTATAATTTTGATGACATTTTATTAATTTAGCAAACTGTTACAGCTCTTATCACATTTATCCCATTCTACCTTGTATCCCAGTTATTTATGTCTCCGTCTTTTTCTTCCTCACTAAATATTGAGGTCATGTATTCTCTTGATATTTTTACATTTTCCCTGCACTTAAACAGTCTTTTTCATATGGTAGATGCTCAAGATGTATTAAATTATTTAAATGTGTTTATTTCCATTTGATTCATATTTTAAAGGGTTTCATAGAAACTTCCATTATCCTCATTACAAATTCTGTCTAACAGGAAGATTGTCTACTATTTTGATTAACCAGAAAGTCTCTTATAGTGGGAGCTAAACCCACCACATTTCATTACAAAGATCTAAAGAACCAGATTCTTGTGATCAGATTTCCAGTTCAAGCCAAAATAACCTGACATCCACGAGAATATTTATGAGAAGTGAAGTCAGATTATCGCAGTCTATTGGTAAATACAGTGCGAATTGATGAAATAATTGAGAATTAGAAGTTTGTGATGTATTTTTTGAATCTCTTTTGCCGTTTACATCTCACATGGCACATCTATTAAGTATGCCATTGTCTATTTGAAAATAACACTGTAGATAAAGTTTATTATCCATTTATATGGGGGGTAATAAAACAGATCAATATATCATCATCCATAACATTTCCTAGAGCTTGACATGGACACAACTATCCACAATGCTATGATACAGGGAGGAATCCATCCACCGGCTAGGGTCTGGTAGCACTGACCAAGAAAAGAGTGATCTCAAAATATCGTGTGCATATCAAGGCTGGCTTTGGTTAGCCTGCTAGATCTCATTTTGGGCTTTTTCTTAATGCCTTTCAGCCCTTCCATAGGTAAGTGAGCTTGCCCTCATTGCTCTCCCTAAGCAATGTGGTCCTGCCCTGTGGCAGGCACTTAGTAAAGCATCCCTCCTGCTGCCTTTGAATCTATCAGTCCCCAGTTGCTTAGGCATCCTTTTACCATCCATCTCCCCATCCTTCCTACCCAAAAGAGTTACGCTTCAATATACATTGCTTCAAAACAGATAGACTGGCTGTCCTCTAAGATCTCATTGTTGGTGATCCTGCCTCATTGTTTAATTAAATAGAACTTTACGACAAAGCTTCTCTGGAAACCATTTATAAAGTCCTGAGCCACAGGAGGTCTTGCCATTCTGTTGGCAATGACACATCTATACCCTTTCAGTTTCATTCAGAGTTTGGGGGAACTGAACTAGCCACTTCTCTTCCAGCTGAAGTCACCATGATGTATCTGGCTTCTTTGCTCCACATAATTGCCATGTATTTACTGAACAATAGTTGGTTGATGTCAAACACAGGCTATATCCTTGGGATATTCACTTAAATATAATTATAGTCTGTGCCCCAAGGACCACATTATTATCACATTAATTAGGGTAAAATGTGTTAAATATTATAAGAGAGGTTTGTGAAATATATTTTGGAAGTACTTTTCAAAAGTACTTCCAAAGGAAGGAAGAAGGAACTCTGCCCAAGGCATATAGTAGGAGGAAGAGTGAAGCGAAGATGAAAGAAGCATTTAGGAGGTAGACTGTGTTGGCAAAAGGCCCATTCTCGCCAACAGTATAAAGACAACTCTAAGAAAGGATATGTGTCCTAGATGAAAATTTGGTGCAGAAGACTGCATAAGCATCCATTAGCTCTCCCAGACCGTGACTTATCTCTATCTATGACAGAAGACCCCAATCCTGTAAATTTACCCATGACTAAAAATGTCCAGAGAGTCAAAGTGATTTCCCTAGTGTACACAATTAGTTAGTCACATCTTTAGGTCTAGAATGAAGATTTCCTGACTAAAGTGGGATTATAAAAAAGGGGGACATATCCTGGGGTTTGAATGATTTCAACTATAATCCCCCCTCTCAGTCTCTGCAGAGGCCTTTTTAAATATATAATACATAGGAATTGAGATTTACAACTGGGTGATTTCTCACATACCAACACAGGGAATACTAAGCATTTGTGATGGCTAGGTCTTCCAGATTAGAGTGAGTTGGGAAAAGTAGTGACATTGATTTCTAGTCATAAAAACCATTATATGTATCAAATTAAAGTTAACCTCAAAACTTAAGTAATGCCTACAAGCCAAGCAAATGGTTGAAAATATTATGTCACTAGAGAATAGTTTTGGCCTTAAGTTGTTGAACTTCTCTGTGGTTTCTGGTACTGTTGATCACAGTCTTCCATTCTCAAAAATGTCATGTATATTTACCTTTTGAATACTATTCTACTTCTCTGTCCTGGTTTTCTTGGAACTTCTGTTTGTGCCTCCTCACCAGCCTCTTTCTGCTTTCCTTAAATTGTGGTTTAAGGTCTACATTTTTAGCTCCCCTCACCTTTTTTTCCCCCACAGTGGGGGGTGGTCTTACCTAAGGCATAGCTTCTTAATGAGTTATTTTTAATTGGACCACTTAGATAACCTAGAAAGTATCCAACTGTTTTTTCTGCTTGAAGGCCCAGATGGGTCTTAATCCAAACATGTTTTTTTAAAACTCCCAGTGTAGTTAATATAAGTGTTAAATTACTTTCAGGTATACAGTATAGTGATTCCATAATTTTACAAATTTCTCAGTGGTCAAGATAAGTATCTTACTCCTAATCCAAGCATATTTAAAACCTGACAGTATCCTCTTCCTCAGATCTGCTTCTCCTCCTATGCTCCCTGTCCTTAGAAATAACAGCCCCAGTTGACCCCACTGTTCATGTTTGAAACCTAAGAATCATCTTGGAAACCTCGCATTTGCTCACCCTCTAGTGACCACATGCCCCAAGTTTTAACTGTGCTTGTTTTCCCTGCTTTCTACACCCATTGCCACTTCTTTTATTCATGCTTTTAATGTCTATTTTTCTGCAAATCTGTAGCTGCTATGTAATTGTCTCCTCTTTGCCTACTCCATGCCTTTCCATCTCCCTGCTCAGAATCTGCAGAGACCTTCTAATATGTAAAGGTCATTACAATTCTTCAGTACCTGCTGGTTGGTGTAAGCATAAAATTCAAATACCAAAACTTAATCCCAGGGCTTTTCAAGTTTACCTTTGCCCTTGCCCATGATAGCCAAACTGTGGAAGGAGCCAATGCCCTTTGACAGATGAATGGATAAAGATGTGGTTCTTACATATAGAGGGATATTACTCAGCCATCAAAAAGGATGAATATCCACCATCTGTGTGGACATGGATAGAACTGGAGGGAATTATGTGAAGTGAAGTAAGTCAAGCAGAGAAAGAAAATTATCATATGACTTCATTCATATGTGGAACATAAGGTAGAGCATGGAGGACCACAGGGGAAAGGAAGGTAAACTGGGAAGAAATGAGAGAGGGAGACAAACCAGGAGAGTCTCTGGACTCCGGGAACCAAACTGAGGGTTACAGAAGGAAGGTGGGGGATGGGGTAACCGGGTGATGAGTATCAAGGAGGGCATGTGTGGTGATGAGCACTGGGTGTTATATGCAACTAATGAATCATTGAATACATCAGAAACTAATGATGTACTGTATGCTGGCTAACTGGACATAATAATAATAATTTTAAAAGTTTACATCTGCCCTAATCTTGAACCATCTCATGTACATCCTCTCATATGCCAGGTATCGGCTGCTTTAAGATCTTCAAACAAATTGAGCTACCTCTGGCCACTACTCCTTTCACTTGGTGCCCCTTCCTAGCTGTTTCTCTTTCTACCTGTGATGCCATTCTTCTCCTTCCTCAGTTAATAACTTCCACTGATCCTTCAAATCCTGGCTCAAGTGCCATCTTCTTGGGGAAACCTTCCATGATTTAGGAGCTCAGCCCCTCTTCTCTAGCAGCTTAGCTCCCTCCATGTAATTTGTTATCAGACTCTGAGCTCCCCGCAGTCAGGAATTATCTTACTTGGTTTTGTATTCTCAGTTCACAGAATAGAGCCTAGAATAAAGGCAAATGAAGATCTCATTTAAGCAAGCATGATGAAAGAAACAGAAAAAGAATTGTAAAAAACTGATTTTTTTTTTAAAGATGACCCTCAGACATTCAGGTAGAAACACAAACATGAGATTGACAGTAAGTGGAAAAAGTTGGCAGGTGATACAGGTTGAACTGTTGTTGATTACAGAGAGAGTATATGTGAAGAGAGGTGATGTAGAAATCCAGCCCTGTGGATACATTGTGACACACAGTAACTAGTCCCTTGAGGGATAAAGTATTTATTTTAATTTAAATGAGCAGGAATTTCTGCTTATAGGTGCCCAATAGCATTTTTAGTGTCTTCTGCATACAGGTCCTGTGCTCTTCCCCAGGGACACAGAGACGGATGAGTAATATGGACGCTTACCAGCTAGCAGAAAGCAAGACACTTGTGTGCTGCTGAGCAAAGTAGGCAGGATGGGAGTTAGAATAATTTTATATCCAAGAGTCACATAGAAACAGAACTGTGAGGCAATACTTGTTTGCAGGGAAAGAAAGATGGTTGGGAAAGTATTGTTAATAAAAACCTAATAGAGGAGAGGACACCTCCAGTTACTTGAAATATAATGAGAGAATTACCTGTTTAAGAAGAGAAAAAAGAGGGAAGACTCGAAAACATAGCTGTAGGATGTGTATAGAAAATAACTATTGCACGGAGCACTGGGTGTGGGGCATAAACAATGAATCTTGGAACACTGAAAAAATAAAATAATGTAATTTAAAAAAGGAACTACTTCAGTTATAGTAAAGCATAACTTCTTAAATGGGAATGGCTGCTGTTTCCTTTGTACAGTCTCTGGAGGGAGAGTAGGGGCCATATGTGGGACAAGTGGTTTGCCATGATGAGAAATTTGGACTTAACATATAATAATCAGGGAGCCACGAGAGGGTTTACTGAGGGAAGTGGCAAAGTCATATTTGCAATTAGAATGGGTAGAGTAAAACAGATGTACTGGAGATGGGAAAGAAGCAGAATAATACACAGAGAGAGAGCCATTAAAAGACTTCAGATTGTATATATGTATCAATATGATTCTTTGTTTTGCTTAACAGTTGGCTTATGTAGTTGGCTGCTCCCATGTTTGGGGGGCATAAATATTTACAACTGTTAGATCTTCTTGGTGTATAGACCCTTTGAGAATGATGTAGTGTCCTGTGTCTCTGACTGCAGTCTTTAGATTAAAATCCAATTTGTCTGATATGAGAATTGCTACCCCGGCTTTCTTTTGGGATCCAATGGCATGAAAGATGGTCTTCCATCCCCTCACTTTCAATCTGGAAGTGTCTTTAGATTCAGAATGTGTCTCTTGTAAACAACAGATGGATGGGTCCTGTTGTTTTATCCAGTCTGCAACCCTGTGACTTTTTATTGGAGCATTTAGGCCATTCACATTGAGAGTGATTATTGCTAGATACGTTTGTATTGACATCATGTTGCCTATGAAGTTCATGTTTCTATAGATTAGTTCTGTAAATTTCTGTTCTGTGTCACTCTTGTGTTCACTTCTCTTTTATAGAACACCTCTTAGTATTTCTTGTAGTGCTGGCTTGGTGGTTGCATAATCTTTTAGACTTTGGCGGTCCTGGAAGCTCTTTATTTCTCCTTCCATTCTGAAAGTCAACCTTGCTGGATACATTATCCTTGGTTGCATATTTTTGTCATGTAATTTCCTGAATATGTCTTGCCAGCCCTTTCTGGCTTGCCAGGTTTCTGTGGAAAGCTCTGACGTTATTCTGATGAATATCCAACTTTTGTAGCAACATGGACTGGATTGGAAGAGATTATGCTGAGTGAAATAAGCCAAGTAGAGAAAGTCAAGTTTCACATGGTTTCACTTACATGTGGTACATAAGGGGTTATATAGAGGACAGTAGGAGAAGGAAAGGAAATGGGAAGTAGGGTAATCCAGGGAGAGAAATGAAATATGAGAGACTTTGAACACAGAACAAACTGAGGGACTTGGAGGGAGGGGTTGGGGGATGGAAGAGCCTGGTGGTGAGTACTGAAGGCACGTATTGCATGGAGCACTGGGTGTGGGGAATGGGCAATGAATCTTGCAACACTGAAAAAAAATTAAAAAAAAATTAAAAAAGACTTCAGATTGAACACAAATAAAAGAAGTGGAAAAGCAATTCTCCAAAAACATTTTGGAAGTAAAACCAGCAAAAATCAGCAACTGGAATTTCTAATTTGAATTTATTTCAATATTGCATCTTTAGCTAAGAGATTGCCTTTTGCCTTGGAGAAGTCTTAGTTTTGTGAAATAAAATGGCAGAAGAGTACTAAACATCACTAGTGAGCATGGGTGCTGTTCTGCTGTCAGAGAAAATTTAGGCTTCAAGAAGAATGCACTGTGTGAACCATTATGAAGTGTTCACAGCACATTGTAGCCATATGGTGAGTTCACTCAGAATTGATGATCTTTTGGGCTCTTGATCAGACTAACCTAACATAGTTTATTTTAAGAGGAAATGTCCATCCTGTGGAAGGTAAGTAGTGCAGGGAAGGCATTCTGGTACCATATCAAGTACAATGTACACTTTGCTCATTCAGTCTGGAGCTTTTAAGACCAGACTTATTTAATGAGAAATGCAAGTTACTGAAGTTGATACATAGTACATTATAAATACATGAATATATTTTATATAAATTTCATTACTGACCAAGCTAGTAAGGGAATAATAGTGAACTTTTATATGTCTCTAAATATTTTAAATACCTTTAATCAGAAGATAAGTCATTTTCATAATTATATTTTCTTTTCAAGCCTATACATGCTTTGTATATGATGTTTAATAAACTTCAGAATATTTTCTAGGTTTACATAGAAGTTACAAAGATAGTATAGAGAGCTTCCATGAATCTACCACCCAGTTTCCCTAAGGTTCATACTTTATATTAACCGTGATACTTTCTTTTGTGAAAATTATGAAATTAACATTGGCATATTGCTATTAACTCGACTATAGACTTTATTCAGATTTCACTAATTTCTCCAGAAGTCTCTCTTTTCCTTTCTTGGATACAATTCAGGATTCCATTACATTTAATTATCGTGTGTCCTCTACTCTGTGGCAGTTGCTCAGTCATTTCTATTTTGTATGAAGTTGACCATTTTTGAGGAGTATTGGTCAGGTGTTTTCTAGAATGTCCTTCAGTGTGGGTCTGTCTGATGTTTCTCTCATGATCAGTTTGAGGGTATGGGCTTGGGAAAAGAAAGCACACAGAAGTGAAGTGTCCTTTTTGTGGCCTCCTATCAGGGGATATGTTCACAGCAACATGAGCCATCACTGATGATGTTGACCACAATCACTTTTGTCAAGGTAGTGTCTGCCATGTTTCTCCACCATAAAGTAATTGTTATTATTCTTTTTTTTTTTTTTAAAGATTTTATTTATTTGACAGAGAGAAACACAGCTAGAGAGGGAACACAGGCAGAGGGACTGAGAGAGGGAGAGGCAGGATTCCCGCCGAGCAGGAAGCCCGATGTGGGGCTCGATCTCGGGTGTCCAGGATCATGACCTGAGCCGAAGGCAGTTGCTTAACTGAGCCACCCAGGCGCCCCGTAATTGTTATTATTCTAAAGAGCTAATTTAATTTATTTTAGAGAAAATGAGGATAGGCGGGGGAGGAGCAAAGGGGGAGGGATAAGGGACCCCAAGCAGACCCCAAACCAAGCATGGAGCCTGACACAGGACCCAATCTTAGGATCCCAAGATCATGACCTGAGCTGAAACCAAGAGTCAGAAATTCAACTGACTGAGCCACCCACGTGCCCCAGATGATTATTTTTCCTTTCCATACTCTGTTCTCCAGAAGGAGTCATTAAGTGTAGCTCACATCTAACATAAGGTAAGTTATGCCTCACCTCCTGGAGGAGGAGATACCTACATATATTATTTGTAACTCTTCTGTAAAGGAGATTTGTCTCTCCACCCCTATTTATTTATTTGTTCAAACATTTATCTCTGTGCGGACTCATGGATATTTATTTTATACTTTGGGTTGTAATCCAAAACTTATTTTTTTGATCAAATTGTTTATTCTTTGGCCACTGGGGACCCTTTCAGTGAGCTTCTCTTCTCTTTAGCATGCCCACATCATTTTGCTTTTTGAACACTAATTCATTACTTTCTGACCCTACAGGATGCTCCAAGCTCAGCATGTATAATCTCTTCCCTTGCTCTAGAGTTAGCCATTTCTCTAAAGAGTTCTGGTTTCTTGTGTTGGAGATTATTTAACAATCAAGGTCTGGACTACCACACTTTTTGAAAACACTGTTTTTCCATTGCTCATCTTGTATTCTAGGAACAAACCACAAAGGTGATTCTGTCCTATCTTGTCCAAAGAGAAGTTATGACTTAGAGAGTTAGTAAAGAAGCAAACTTCTGTTCTCCACTCTTGGAAGTTGACTTATAACTGACTTACTGGCCTGGTGGTGTTGGCATTAGCACTGTTGTATACTTAGGTAATTTTGTTATGAAAAATATTTCAGGGCTTACTGTATGTATAATTAATACCCTTCATTTTATAGAGGAATCAAAATAGCCCCAAGTATGAAGTACATATCCAAATACCCACAGCAAAAGCAGTTAGTTCTTTATCTTTAATAAATCAGATTATTTTCCATGCTTCAACTCAGTGTATGTTTACTCATACCTTTGAAGTCAGTGAGACTCAATCATGACTCCTTCTGGAGAAGATTTAAAAATCCCTATGCCCGGATCCCACTGTTAGAAATTCTGATATAAAAATGATCTGGAGTGGTACCTAGCAACCTGGCTTTTCTTAAAGCCTTACGGATGATGTAATGAACAACCAGGGTTGAAAATTATTGCTTTAAATGAACAAACCCAATCTACCAAGGCTCTGATATTGCAGATTATGTCTTCTTTATTGTGATGTTTCTGAGTGATGTTTGATTTATATTGTATAACCTGACATCTCAGGTCCATCAGTTTAATTTGACAAGCTTGTGTATCATTTACTTTGTGCTTAGCATGGGATTGGATTCCCTGGGGAGGAAGAGATTAAGAACATGAATCAGTTACAGTCGCTTCCATCCAAGAGCTTGAATTAATAGGTGGCATTGGTATGGATACAAATAAGTAGGATATGAAGTGGAAACAGGTGAGTGCTTAAAGAAGCATGCACACCAGGGAAGGAAATGGGGGTTCAGAGGAATAAGAAAAAGCATGTTGACATAATTGGATAATTTTGTTCTTTAGCTAAAGGAAGGTCCCTTCCTTCTGAGATTTTATTATCCTCCATGGATGTCCTTTGCCAAAGCTGTAGCTATCCAGGGGAAGCCAGAAGTCCTATTATTTTGGGTGAAAAGTCCATTAGTATCATGCGTTAGCTAACATGGTTATTGCCCTGGTTTTGATTAAGCTCCCTCAAGCAGGATGCTAAGCAAACCATGTTAACAATGAATCCGGCTGTAAGAAAACTTATGTTATTTTTAGGCATCTTGACTGAAAATTGCTTTGTCCCATCACTGGGCAATGCTTTTATTACTGTTTTTACTGCTGGTAAATTAGATTGCATGTTGTAGAAATTATGCATAACTGCACTGTTTTTAATATTTGCCACTGTAATCATTTCTGTAATTATGATATGGAAGCTAGCGCTACAAGCTGTTCCTGTGAATGGCTATTTCACTGAGTTCTAATGATGATATCTACTGAAAATTCTATCTGCAAAGGCCCTGCTAACAACTACCTCCCTGGTGATGTGAGGCAGATAAGCTTCATCAGTTGCTGTTAATGAGCTTGATTTATGATGTTGGTGGTTTAATCTGACAAGTTATTTTGGGTTTTAGACATTTACATTTCAGCCTTTGTTATTTCCTCCCCCATTCCTTGGGGGAAAGAAAGAAACCTGTTAGAATCTAAAACCAACAGGGTAATATTATTCACATACCACATTTTCTTGTAAAAAACTCTCTCCTAGGTGCAATGTCAATGTCAAGTTGTGTAATACATACTAAGAACAAGACACATGAAAATTGTTAATCGAATAAAGACGAATTATTAATCATGGAAGGGCTTTTATGTTCGCTCTAGGAGTTTCCTAAAATAATACAATTCATGAGTCCATTACCAGTTCTCACAAAGTGATGCCTCAGCAGCTGTTGCTTCCCTGCTCGAGCTTGTTCTCATCCTTCGTTTATTCTACCGGATTCATCCTGTTGCCAGAAAACGTACATGTACTCAGTGTAAGCACCTCCCAAAGAGCAAACAAACAAACAAACAAAAAATCCAACCTTGGCTTACATATAAATAAGGAGAACAATAGCCACAGTGGTGTCACTTGTAGGTCCTCCGGTTGAGTTCACTCTTCCCCAAGCCCAAATCCTAGGCTGGCTGGGATTCTGCCACATGGGCTTCGGAAACAGTTTTGCCCTCTTTATCATCCTGCTAAAAAATTCTGGTTCTTTGGGAGACTAGCCCATGAAGTTTTCACCTTAATGAATTTTTCCCCTTAATGAATTATGTCAACTTGGCCAAAATGGAATGGACTGCCTCCACCTGTAGTGAATTCTTCAACTTTGAGGTGTGAAAGCAAGGGGCTAGAGGAAGCTGGTAAGCATTCAGCACTTGGATTGGTATGAGACAATTAAATGTATGCATTTTTCTTCCAACTCTGAGTTTCTGTCATTGCATCAGGCAAGGTAACTCTCTGAACCTTTGCCTTACCTATAAAACTGACTGCTAGGATTTCTTCATTCTCTTCAAGCCTCGTAATTCAACCCTTACAGTATGAGAGAACACAGTAGGCTGATATACAGGAAAGGACATGAGAAGAAAAGAGAGAAATAATTGGTGAAGAATTGTTTTACTGTCTTTATAAAGGAGATATTGGTTTTGATTTTTATTTGATGGATAATAATTCACCTGGAGTCATTAGAGTGTGGATGGCTGTAGAATCCTCTGAGCTCAAAGGACACTTTCTCTGTCACCTGTTAGTGTGACAGTTTTGGAGGGTGGCATGCTGTATGTCTTTGCCAACATTTGAAAGTTCTTTAAATGAGGTGGAAGTAACATCGACACAGGGAAATCATCTCTTGATAAGTCCAGCTGAATTTGGAAAAGTTTTCAAACTCTTATCCACCCTTCTTGTTACCTCTTTTTTTTCCCAATTGGTCTTTTATCATAATCTGAATAGTGAGCTGCAACCCAATTTCTGATCTTTTCTGCTGTCTTCTCCATCCGATTTCCTATTTCCCTTTCTTCCTCTATGTCCTTCTCTGTATTTCTTTGTCACAGCTCTCTGGTTAAGGAGTCGATCAGGACACCAAAATGAAAGCACATAGCATTTTTCTCCCTGGGAATGATAAAGGCTGAGGTTCAATTGAAGAGAGTTAAGGAAACATATTTTTTTCAGTGGGATGCTATTTCCACCATTCTTCTCCTAGAATACCTTGCTTTCTTCTTATGTTTCTCTATACACAAAATCTTTCTTCTTTCTCTTTCAGCTTTTTAAAATGTTGATGAGTGTATTGACCCAACTAAAAGCAAAGATAATTGGAGAAATTCATTTGAGCATTCACCTTCTAATTCTTGTTTGTAAGTCCCCTGTTTATTAAGAAGAGCAGCATTCTTCTGTCCTCTTGATTTTGTATCACTAGTAATTTTCTCCCCGTCTCAGTATACTAAAACTGAAAAATGTTTTATGAGTTAGATCACTGACAATGACATCATTCGAACACGATCACCTAGGTAATGCAATAATTACCATAGCAACAGAGCCTTTATCTTTTAGTAGCTATAAAATTTTGACAGATGGGAGAGGCTGATTGCAGATTTAAAGCAGGACATAAATGTAACATTTCTTCGTGGTCAAAGTCATAGTAATAGCTTAGAAATTGCTACCTTTTCATAAAGACAAATGGAGTATGAGGTGTATATATATCTGTTTACCTCTGAACTTAATTTCACTTTTGGGTAAAAGAGCATTCTCTTTGTAAAACGGGGACATTAACAGAATGTTTGAAAATTATGAAATTTTAGGAGAGTGGTAGAAAAATTACTACAAAATGATTGTTCTTACTGAATTGAGTGAACGTCTCCAGCTCTCGTCACTATAACCCCCACCTGATGAAAAATTCTGTTAAACTATATTCTTCTTCATTTTTGACTTTACAAGTTTTGACTAACTTAAATCCTGTTCATGTTGGTGTCTGCGCATTTGTGTGTTTGTGTGTGTGTGTGTTTATGTTTTCCTCTCCTTTATAGTTAAAGTGAACTTAATGTACATTTTTTAGATGACACACCACCATGTGGATGGTTTGATTTTATCATCTAAATAAAGGGGAGGCAGATTAAAAAGTCATTTAGGTATTTCTTATTTCTCTACCCAAACCAAAATATATATAAAACCAAATGTGGATAATCAACTTAGTTTCTCATTCTTAATTCACTCATCTCTAAGAAAAGTATTATTTAGTGGGAGAAGTGGGCCTGGTAAATTATCTTTTATTGGCCCTATTCAAGCTTCCAAAAATACCACCAATTTCATTGCCAAAGAAGTACAGGGCATTAGGGGAGAGATGTAAATGAAAAGATAATGCTTATTTAATAATAATGTGGTTCTTTGACCTTTTCAGGGACTGAGGAGTAAAGTCACCAATAAGATCTTTTAGGCTATAGAAAGTCATTTTTACTAAAAAATAATATATATATATATATATATATATATATATATATATGTACTTTTATGCATTTATCAATGAAGGCCTTGAGAAAACCAGCATTAGTATGTATTGACCTAACAGTGTTTATAGACAAAACTAATACTTTTAGGGTCTTTCCTTTTTTGGCTCCTTTAAGTCGCTGGAATTTTTTTCCTTGAGATTTTATTTATTTATTTGATGGAGAGGGAGAGAGACAGCGTAAGCAGGTAGAATGGCAGGCAGAGGGAGAGGGAAAAGCAGGCTCTCTTCTGAGCAAAGAGCTGGACTTAGGGCTGGATCCCCAGACCCTGGAATGGTGGCCTGAGCCAAAGGCAGATGCTTAACCAATTGAGCCACCCAGGTGCACTTGTTTTTATTTTTTGATTGATTTGTAAATATTTTAAAATATTTTCTTTATCTTGGAGAGATAGAGTGAGGGGAGGGGTAGAGAGGGAGGGAGAGAGAAAATCTCAAGCGGACTCCACACTGAACACAGAGTTCAATTTGGGTTTCGATCCCATCCCCTGAGGTCACGACCTGAGCCAAAATCAAGTCAGATGCTTAACTGACTAAGCCAACCAAGCGCCCCTCACCTTTATTTTTTTTTTTGCACAATATCAGCTTCCAGTTGTGATTAATGTGAAAATTGGGGTGAGGTAAAGGAGGAAACTCAGTCTGACCTACCCATCTCCATAACGGAGGGAAACAATGAATGGCTAATGAGCTAATACATGATGGCAGGCCCTGAGTAAGATATAAAAATGAAATCCCCCTTAAGCTTATTTCATAGGTCAGTAGGGAATATTAGAATTAGTTTCCTCTTTGTTTCAGGAAATCTTTCCCTAAAGAAATTAGAGAGGATACAATTTTCCCAATTGAAATTGCTATGGCTACACTTTTGGCAGAGATAGTGCAAATCTGGGAAGAAAAATGTACAGGTCCCAAGAGTCAGGGTCCCCAGTACAGAGGATTGGGGAGAGGAATTCCCAGGATGAAGGTAAAGAGAAGACCCAGGATACCAACTGTATACTGGACCTATAAAGCAACCAGACAAGATGGAACAGTGGGATAAAAGACTGTAGAAGTTACAATCCAAAAGAAAAAGAGAGAAGTAGCCGAATTTAGAAATTACTTAATGTTCGGCCATATTAACAATAGTTTCAAAACTCTGACCTCTCTAAAACTGATACAACTTTTTTGAGAAGGACCAAAAGGTCATATAAGTACATGGTACAGGGGAGTCTGTACCGGTTATCTGTAAATGCTGAAAACGGATGACTAAAGAAATAGGAACATAAGCTTATCATTTATTTTGTTTCAAAGAAATAAGACTCAGGTTCTTGAAAAAGACATTTTGGGGTTGTAGAGAATTTACAGCTCAAAGGTGCAGGGAGAGAATTTATGATTGTACCTTTCTAAAGTAACTGCTCAAAGAAAAGTAAGGACAGGGGTCATTCCTCAATGACAAACCTCTGTAAATGTAGTTAGATGAGACTGAGAATAGAAAGAGGGAGAATTTAATTTTACCTGAGGCTAATATAACATTGAAACCAAAAACAGAAAAGAACTTACTAAAAAGGAAAATTCAGGCCAATATCATTCATGAATATTGAAGCAAATGTTGTGCCCAAGTCTTGAGACCCCCGAAAAAGACCACCGGAGACCAGAGTCAAAGCCAAGAGGCAAGGGTCGTTTATTGTCAGGTTCGAACCTGGGCCTCCGTGCGGACGTTCCTGGTCACGTTCAGAGACCCTGAACAGAAAATTTTTCAGCTTTTTATAGGTAAACAAGTTACAGAGAAGTTGGAGAATCTCCACAGTTACAAGCACATGATTGGCTGACATTCTCCCTAGTTTACTGGTTGCCTTATGTCTGGCCTTGGCCCCCCAGCCCAGCAAACCCCAAGGCGCCAGATGGTCGGGTAGGGGGCTCCAGGAGTGCTCACGTAGCCACATTACTGGAGCTAGATAGCCGGGCTCAGGGAGTGCTCTCGTAGCCACACTCCACTCCCGAGCCAGATGGCCATTATCTCTCGTTCTTAGATCTGAAGGTGCGTTGAGAGGGTGGCTATGGGGGGGGTGGGGGTGCTGCTAGGGTTTTTCCACTTTCTTAGGGTCTAGCAAGCGAGTGTACAGAAGCCAGGTGGCTGTTAGGGGTATAAGGCATAATGGTCCTAATTTTATTTTTCACGCTTATCACAAAACTCCCAAACAAAATATTAGCTACTATATCAAGGAATATATTTTTAAAACTATGTGGGTTTTATCCTGGAACTGAAGAGTTGGATTTATTTTTTTTAAGATTTTATTTATTTTATTTGACAGAGAGGATGAGAGCACTCGGGAACTGGTAGAAGGAGAGGGAGAAGCAGGCTACCTGCTAAGTAGGGAGCCTCATGCATGGGTCATCAGAACCTGAGCTGAAGGCAGACACTTAACTGACTGAGTCATTTAGGTACCCCAAAGAGTTGAATTTATATTAAATATCTATTAATATAGTTTACCATATAAATAGATTAAAAGAGAAAATCGACATGATCATTGCAATATTTGCTAAAAAAAGAAAAGCATCCAATAGAATTCAACACTAATTCATGAGTTTAAAAAAGAAAAAATACAGTTAGAAAGCTACCAAGAGAAATTTTCTTTTCCTAGTAAAGGGTATTTACAAGCCCTACAGCAAAAATCATAATAATGTAAACATTAGAAGCATAACTATCATTTTTAGCAGCATCCCAAATAAAAAAGAATTATAAGTATAAATAAAGATGCTCATGATTTTTATGGAGAAAATTATAAAATTTTATTGAAGGATGTTAAAGATGACCTACATAAAAAAGAAATATCATGTTCATTAATAGTTTCAATATCTGGGTTAAAGCCTCTGCTTTTGGCTCAGGTCATGATCTCAGGGTCCTGGGATCGAGGCCTGTGTTGGGCTCTCTGCTCAGCAGGGAGCCTGCTTCCTCCTCTCTCTCTCTCTGCCTCTCTGCCTACTTGTGGTCTCTCTCTGTGTCAAATAAATTTTTAAAAAAACTTTCAATATCATAGAAGTAGTTATTCTCATTAATCTATATGTTCAATAAGAATCCAAAAAAATCCTGACCGAGATTTTAATGAAATTGGACAAGCTGATTCTAAAATTGGTATTAAAAAAAAAAATGCCAAAAATAAGAAGACGTTCCTGAAGAAGAATAGAGTAACAGGACCTGTTTTACAATAAATCTTATTAGAAACCTATTTTAAGGAATAGTGGGAGTACTGATAGAAGGCCCCAAAACATGCTCTCACATGTGTGGAAACTTATCTGTGAAATAAGGGGCCTTGCAGTTGAATGGAGAAAGGATTTTGGAAATTATTGTAGAACAAAATAATACATAGAGGTAAAATAAAATTTGATCCCCATTTTATATAATACCCAGAAACAGTTTAAAGTGATTGCATAGGGCCACCTGGTTGGCTCAGTACGTTAAGAATCTGACTCTTGATTTTGGCTCGAGGCCTTGATCTCAGGGTCATGGGATCGAGCTCTGTGTTGGGCTCTGTGCTCAGTGTGGAGTCTGCTTATCTCCCTCCCTCTCTTCTTCCCCTCACTTTCTCTCATATATATATATATATATATATATATATATATATATAATTTAAAAAAATTAAAATGATTGTATAACTTAAACATGAATCTTAGAATATAATCTAAGGAAATACCTTTGCGATTTGAGGGTTGAGAAGAATTTCTTAACCAAGGCACAAAAAAAGCACAAAACATAAATAAAGAGTGGTGAGTGTAAGTGTATTAATTATCTTAGTCCATCAAAATACACCATTTAACAAGTTAAAATAAAAGGTCACCAGTTAGAAGAAGATATTTGCAAGACCTAATTACCAAATGACTGGAATACAGCCTATATAAAGTGTTCCTCCAGATCAATGAGAAAAGGACTAAAAAAACAACTTAAAGATGGGGAAAACAGATTTATGTTTTCTTATAAAGTTAAACATATGCTTATCCTACTACCATATGATTCCTCGGTATTTACTCAATAAAAATGAAAACTTAAGATTGCTTACCAAAACCTGCAAGTGAATGTTCATAGCAGCTTTATTTGAAATAGTGCCAAACTAGAAATGACATGAATGCCCCCCCGTGGGTGAATGGATAAACATTCACCCATAAACATATGCGGCATATCCATCCAGGGGAATACTACTCAACAATTAAGAGGAAAGGATTGTTGATATATGCAGCCACTTAGATGGAGCTCATGGGCATTATATAAATGAAAAAAAAATCAAATTTCAAAAGGTTGAATACTATGTGATTCAATTTTTGTAATATTCTCAAAATAGAAGCATTACAGTCATGGAGAAGATATCTTTGGTTTCCTGGGGGTCAAGGTTATTGGAGAGAAACTGTAACTGCAAAGGCATAGCTCAAGGGAGTTTCTCTGGGCTGATCAAACAGTTCTCTATCCTTATTGTGGTTGTGATTAAACAAATCCATATTTCATAGAACTACCCCCCCACACACACATAAATTAATACATGGAAAGACAAATAACATCTGAAGAAGGTATGTGGTATACTTAGTACGGCGTTGCCAGTATTCCAATCTTGATGATTGTTCTATGGTTATGGAATATGTTATCATCGAAGAAAGCAGAGTGAAGCCCCTACAATAGGAACTCTCTATTATTTTTTGAACTTCTACATGAATCTGAAATTGTTTCTAAACAAAAAGATAATGAGAAGAGGATATAGAAGCCAGCTTGAAACATCTCCTTCTGGCCAAAACCAGGATAATTTGAACACCAGAATAAACAATGATAGTAACAGTATATGTCTTCCAACAAACAGTAAGACAGAATTAGAAGTGCAGTAGTTTTTGTGGGAAGTGCCTATGAAGGATAAAGAAGATAGAGAGCAGAAATAGGCAGGAAAAGTCTAGTATGCAATAGAAAACTGATTCCTATGAAGGGAAGATGGAAGGAAGGAGAAGGGAAGGTCTCAGATTATCATGCAGCTCTGAGAAAGTCTTGTTCAGGCTGATGTCCAGCCCAAGAGAAGATTGCGTGTTTACAGGAAGCTAGTATTGGACATCAATGCCCCCACTGTAACACCTCTGCCATGCCTAGCATTGGCCTGGAAAAGCGCTCCCTGCGAGTGTGGCTTTGGCATGACCATGCAGGGAATCGGAAGATGTAGCAACAGGGGCTGTCATACATCCACGTTCTCAAAACACATCTGAATGGTGCACTTCCATGATCACACAAAATAGAATTCACTGAATTAAGACGAGTCCATGAATCCACACTGGTAGAATTTTATGAATAGATATGTGAAGAAAAACTCCTTTTTAAATATAAAATGCCAATTGATGAATGGCAAAGAAAGTCACCACTTAGCCACTATCATAGTAAAAATAGTAAAAACTGATGATTCAGGCAAGAACCATAGATGGATGCTAAAATTAATAACTAAAGGTTTGATGAGGAAAGAGCATAGTTAGCTATATAGCACTGTTGGTGGAAATGCAAGTTGATACCGCCGCTATGGAAAATGGTATGGAGGTTCCTCAAAATATTAAAAATAGAATTATAGTCTGATCCATCAGTCCCACTTCTAGGCATATATTCAAAGCAAATAAAAACAGATTCTTGAAGAGATAGCTGAGTTCCCACATATAAACGATATTATTCAGCCATGAGGAAGGACCAGCTGTGGACAACGTGGATGGATCTTGAGGTTATTGTATTAAGTGAAATAAGTCAGACAGAGAAAGACAAATATGTATAATATTACTTTTATGTGGAATCTAAAAAACCAAACTCAGAGAAACAGAGACTAGAATAGTGGTTACCAGGAGCTGGCAGATGGGGAGGAAGAGGACACATTAGTCAAAGAGTATGCATTTCCAGTTACATGAATAAGTTCTGAAGATCTAATGTACAGCATAGTAATTACAGCTAATAATACTGGAAAGTGGCTAATAAAATAGATTTTAAATGTACTCACTGCAAAAAAAAATTATTTAATATGATGCAGGTGTTAGCAAATGTTATTACAATAATAATTTTGCAATATATAAGTGTATCAAATCAATACATTGTAAACCTTAAACTTACACAGTGTTATATGTCAATTAGGTCACAACAATGCTAGAAAGAAAGAAAAAAATTAAATTTTGTGTCTTGGGTGATATATTTTATAATGTGTGAAATGATGGTAGTAAGTTTTTGTTTAAAATGATGTTGGGTGAACCACAGGCATTCTACCACTCAGCAGTATACATACATTTTAAAATGACAGTGTTTTGTTGCAGATGGAGACAGTTCTCTCTTCCATGCAGATCATGGTCTATTTAAATTATAATCTCTACTCTTAGTATCAGTATCCCAGTACATGTTGAACAAATTAAAATAACTAATATGAAAAAGGGCACTTTGGACATCTAATATTAGAGCTATTATAAGGTTAATTACCTTCCCGGTATTCAAAAATTTGCAATGAAAAAATACAGGTTACTTCATAGTAGAGACATACAGTTTAATGCAACAAAGAAGTAACAAAAGAAAAAAAAAAGGAGTGTCAGCAGCTAGATGATGAATTTCATAGCCTCAGAATCTTTGCGTTTCCATGTTGGAGATTCCCTGATCCCTAAGTATTTCTATTTTAGAATAACATATCTAGCAAGCTGATGTTTTCTTTTCCAGTTACTTTCACAATTATAATCACATTTCATGCTCACTAAAGTGCTGTTAGAGTCTGAAGGCAAATTTAAGATTTATGATGAAATGAGAGAATGAGAATGTTGTATTTGAAAGGAACTTTGGCACTATTACTTCCTCAACTATTTTTTTGGTCATTTTTATGCAGTTATCACAATGAATAAAAAGGTAGTATGAGCAGAAATGAAACCTTGAAATTAACTTAATCACCTATTTTATATTGCTGATTTGTATTTGCTTGAGTTTCTTGGGATCAGGTATACAGTGAACATAAACAGGACCGTTCCTAGGAAGGAAAAATAAAGTTTGATTGTGACAGATGATACTGATCCATTCTGTAGAGTTCTCAATACCTAGATCTGTAGGTTTATTGTAATGTGCTGCCTGTCTAACTGCTAGGGCATAAATAGATTATTGCATTTTTTTCTTCAGAAAGCATGACTGACCAGTAAGAAGTAACCCTTTTCTTCTTTGAGCTCCCATTGCCCCTTTTCTTTTCTTTTCTTTTCTTTTCTTTTCTTTTCTTTTCTTTTCTTTTCTTTTCTTTTCTTTTCTTTTCTTAAGATTTTATTTATTTATCTGACAGAGAGAAACACAGCTAGAGAGGGAACACAAGCAGGGGGAGTGAGAGAGGGAGAAGCAGGCTTCCCACCGAGCAAGAATCCCGATGTGGGACTCGATCCAGGATCATGACCTGAGCCGAAAGCAGCCGCTTAACCAACTGAGCCACCCAGGTGCCCCATTCTTTACTTTTCTTAGAATACTCATCACTCTTTGATACTATCAGGATCTGATTTTTTGTGTTAGACTGTAAGATTTTGATGGCAAGAACAGTTATCTTTGCTCTCCTTGTACTCTCCACAGTACCTAGCACAAGGCTTTGTGAAAACAGGCATTCACAGTTGTGGAGTGCAACTATAGGACATGATAACCATGCCCCCCAAAATATCTCTCAGACATTCAGCCATAGAGTCTGTAGGAATGGAGGAGGCTACTTCTAGCTTTGGCTCTCCTGCTTGTTCTCTGAGGGAAGCACTTGAACAGTCCACTGACAGGTGTATGGAACTATCTCATAGATGTTCACATACTTGGGGTGCATAAGTATAAGCGACAGAAAATATGTCCAGATAACAAAACTAGAGATAATGATAGGGAATGCTTGATGTGAGAAATATCATAACCCACATAGAAAAAAAAGAGGGAAAGGAGGCTAATAAAGGGATAATCTCACTGTGTTAACAAATGGCAGAAAGGTGGAAAAAAATTCTCCCAGTTCTATGATAATATGGGCTGTGAGTTTAGCCGTACATCTTCAGAAAAGAAGACTGGGGTTTACTAGTCTACTAGACAGATGTCATTTATTCATGGCCTTTTTGGGGCAAAGACAAAAAGTTATAAGCATAATTCCTTGGAATAGTACATAATTTATTGAGGGTAAAACAGTGAGATACCAAGGAAGAAGTGGGGTGGACAGCAGGCAAATTTCCTTCAGAAGAGTGCATAATGGTACAATGTGTTATTTATAAAATGTCGCGTTGTCACATGAACAGACATCATCACATATGAAGAAAAATGGCATTTAGTCGTGATAACTCATCCTCTAAAAATGTAAATTGCAGAATTGCCATTTGGAAGTTCTGGTTGCAAAATAAGCACTTCTGTTATTTCCCGTTACTCTTTGATGTTGCACTAAAGGTCAGATATTCTTCATGTACACTGAAGGAATAAGAGAAATGAGGGCCACTATTCCCTTGCATAAACACCTTTTTTTCTACTGGGCTGATCTACTAATGCACCTCTACATGTCTTCCTTTTTCCTACTACTCTGTCCTTGATCACACTGTCCCCCCCAAAACTGGAATGTTCTCTTTTTCCTTGACCTTTCCTTAAACCTGTAGGCATTTTTCATCATTGCAAATATCATCTACTTTCAGATATATATTTTTATCTTCCAACTTTTTTTTTTTACTTGATACATTCTTCATATCATTACTTTGGTATCTATCAATGAAACTTATTGTGAGTAAAATAACTCACTGCATTATATTTCATTGTATTGTAATTTCTTTGTTGTTTTACAATGGATCTCAAGCCTTTTGAGGGAAATGGATTGCCTTCTGACATAGGCACATCAAGGTCATAGTCCCCTTCACTGTCCTGCTGAAGAATTACAAAACAGGTTATTTCCAACATTTCTTTGTTAAGAGCATGTTCATGAGACCGGATTGTCAGGAAGTTACCCGCTAACCACAATTTTTCTCATGTGTAGCAGTCAACCAAGATTTGATGGTTGATCATAGGGAACTTGTAGATCTTTGAATTTCGTGAGGTTAGGGGCCAGAGCTACTGCTACCAACAGCTGCTGGTTTATTCACTGGGCACGTAGGTAAGTGAGTGGTGCAGGATCCTGAATCTGCTTCTCCCCAGCATTGACAATGTTCAGAGCATGCCACATTTAAATTAAAACCTTGGGGAAAAAAGCAAAAGTGATAGTGTGCTTTTAAGATATACTTATCTAAATGGAAAATGCAGTTTGTTTATATATATATATATATATATATATATATATATATAATATATGTATAATATATATAAAATACATATGTGGGATGAAAAAGCTGCTAAGGAAGACACGTAAGCTCCAAGAAGCTTGGTGAAGAGGTTGTTAGGGTTAGTGCAGATTTTACTGAATTTTGGTAATTAATTAATTATTTATTCTTTTTATTTTCTGTTAAGTTGAATTCCCACTGTGTGCCAGCTATTGAGCTAAACATAGATGCAATTAAATTTTGGAGTTCAGCTGCCAAAATTAAATTGTGTTTGTGTAATATCTACACAATGTGGGTGTTAGCAAGTTTCTTAACTTTTTAAGTCTCCGTTTCCCTGTAAAATGGAAATATCCTAGTAATCAGCTCGTATGATTAATTTGAGCATGGCACAAAGTAATGTAAAGTAATGTTTTTACTGATGTATGTGTTTATAAGTACTTACTAAAATAGGTATTTTTATTATTATTACTGTTCTTATCGACTTGTGCTTTGTTATTACTATTATGATTATCGTTAACTTGGGTTTTCTGTAGATCTATCTATAAACTTCTCTAACTACCAAGTATTAGTGGGGCCATATTACCAAAATTAAGTAGAAGGTCCTTCAGCAGTATTAACTACAGTCTTTGTAACTATGTTAGATATTCACAGATTCAATTCCGTCAGATATAATGGATATTGTTCCAGTTATACGGAAGTACAAAAAGACTAAACAAACGGGAAAAGCCAGAGCTGCTAATTCAGAGTTTGCGATGGCGAGGGAGTCAGCCACCTCCGCTTGTGTTTTGGTGGAGGCAGGTGGAGAAATGGGAAAGCTTTACAATGACAAAACAGGAAGGCTTCACACTTGCCCGGCTGGGAGGCTGTTGGAGGGGGTAAGCCGCAAGTGCACTAACTAAAAGCCGGACATCCTGTGTGAGTGGTGAGTGTACATACTTGGCTTCCTCTGGATGGTTTTCAATTTGAGGTTGGAACAAAGGTTGGGGAAGTTGTCAAGTCATAGCCCTTTGGGGGTGACTGTGGCAGGGGTTCCCGTTTGACTTCCTGGGTTGCTCCTAAAGAAAGGGTGGCTTCCTACAAATCTCATTTGTAGAATTTGTAGAAGCAAGCTGGCTTCTTAGTCCGGTTATTGTAGATAACAGGCTGGTTTCATGGACAGTTTGCTGTAAGCTGTGCGTCAGAGCTGTATTTTTATATATGGTCTCATCATCCATATACATGGTCTCTCAGAAGTGTAGAGTCCAGAGCTAGAGCACATACCTTACTAATACATGTGACCTTAGGCAAACTGGTAAACCTCTCTATGCTTCAGTTACTTAACCTACCAAATGGAGTCAGAATAGTTATTAACAGGGGCGCCTCAGTTGGTTAAGTCACTGCCTTCAGCTCAGGTCATGATCCTGGAGTTCCAGGATCGAGTCCTGCATCGGGCTTCCAGCTCCACGGGGAGTCAGCTTCTCCTTCTGACCTTCTCTCCTCTCATGCTCTCTCTCACTCTCTCTCAAATAAATGAATAAAATATATTTTTAAAAAGTTATTAACATATGTAGAGCCCTTAAAACAGTATCTAGCACAAAGTATTAGATTTTATTCTATTATATAATCAATAGAAGAATATCTCTTCTATAGGATATTATATTTCTTCCACTGCCTCTTAAATTTTAATAATAACATTTTGCACCAGTACAAGTTTCACTTAAGATGTATAGTATTATCTCAGGTAAATTCCCACTAAAGAAAAAAATATATTTCCTTAGAAGCAACACAAATTGTCAGTTCTTCCCTACTTTTTCTCCCTGTGTCCTAGCAATGCACCATAGTGGGTGGCGCATATTTCATTACTCCACCCACACTGGTCATACAACTTGCTTTTGCTAAAGAAATACTTGTGGGGTGCCTGGGTGGCTCAGTGGGTTAAAGCCTCTGCCTTCGGCTCAGGTCATGATCTCAGGCTCCTGGGATAGAGGCCCACATCTGGCTCTCTGCTCAGCAGGGAGCCTGCTTCCTCCTCTCTCTCTGCCTGCCTCTCTGCCTACTTGTGATCTCTCTCTGTGCCAAATAAATAAATAAAATCTTAAAAAGAAAAAAAGAAATACTTGTGGACAGGATGTGAGCAGGGGCCTTAAATGTATCTGCACAGCTTGGCTTCCTCTCTTGTGTTCTTCTCATCGTCATGAGAAGTGTGTGTCCCTGAAAGCTACTACCCCTTTAGTCTGAGCCCCAGGGCAAGTTAGAAGCAGATCTGAACCCTTCCAGAACCCAGTGTCAAGCCCAGTCTACCCTGAAGCAGAACCCCTCAGCTGATCCTCAGATCTGTGAGAAAGGCGAATGCTCACTGTTGGAAGCCATTGGGTTCAGGGAGTAGTGTCTCTTGTAGTTTTACTACAATAATAGGAGCCCAACAGAGGAATGATAGGTTAAATCTTTCATTCACAATTTTGTCCTTGCTGGATGAAATGAGCTCTTTGTCTCTTTAATGAGGATGAGTCTTGAGGAATTAAGACAGAAAATAGTAATGTTCTGATAAGGCATAGTGATTGGAAAGGTTGGGGCTCACGAGACACTGCCAGCATGATATGTCACTCACTGAGGCTGGTAGAGGTTCAAATGGTCTGAGGGCATTGGGTGCACAGAGGAGGGGTTACATTGAGAGAGAGTTTGAGCAAAAGAATAGAAGGAGAGGAAGTGAATGTCTATTAAATAGGTACATAGGTAAAATCAAAGAGTTATTTTATCTGCCCAAAGTGAGAATTCCCTAAGAGTGGGGAGAAACCTGTACTTAGAAACAAAAAATTATTCATGGGTAGTAATAATAAATCAGAAAATCATACACTTTTGAAACACATCTCCAATCATTTTATGGAAGAAAGTCAACCAAGAGTTTCATGCTGACCAACCAAGGGTTTCATGCTGACCATCGGCATTTCCTATTTACGAGAGCACAAAAGCATGGCCTTGAGATATCCCATACATATTTGAACTGGTTTTGCAGTTCTGGCGTCAGAATCCATTTTAATTCCATGCAACTCTTGGGGCACCTGGGTAGCTCAGTCGGTAAGTGTCTGCCTTCGGCTCAGGTCATGGTCCCAGAGTTCTGGGATTGAACCCCGCATCAGGCTCCCTGCTCCCTGGGAAGACTGTTCTTCCTCTCCCACTCCACCTGCTTGTGTTCCCTCTCTTGCTGTGTCTCCCGCTGTTAAATAAATAAAATCTTTTTAAAAAAAATAATAATTCCATGCAACTCTTGATGATTTTGTTCAGAATCAGAACCCTTGAAGTGGATTCTGTCAGCATGGTGGAGCTAACTCCTTCTGAAGTCTTCGTGTCACACAGAGGTAAAATTTCTGAGTGAAGCATCAGAATCTATATAGACAGAAACGTTATTTTCTTGGCAATGCAGAACCATTACCATACGCTCCAAACCAGACAAGGTGTGCAGTATTATTCATAATTATCTTTATTCATCAGAATTCTCTGGCTTTCACATGGCGGTCACATTTACCCAGGCTTGGCTATATTCCCACCAATCCTAATGCAGTATATTTCTCTTAACCATTGTTTTTCTTTGGCAAAGCAATAGGCTCAATGAAGTCACTGTCAGTACAGTGTAGGGCTTAAAAGAAAATTGCATTGTTCTTCTACTTATTGCAGACAAAGAAACATTAATAAGAGTGAGAAAATGAAAAGGTATGCACCAATAAGGATTAGTCATAATTACAATAAAGAGAATTCATTTGTCAGAAAGAAATCAAATGCTTTTTGTAATAATGTCTAGAAGTAGAAAAACCATCACCAAAACTGTACCAAAAAATCTTCCCTGTCTATATTAACCTCTCTTGGGCTTACCATTTCTTTTCCATTTGTCTTCAATACTTCTTTGGAAAAGAATGTATAAACATCTACCTTGTGGTCCCAATGACAGATAAAAGCTTGATATGTTGCTTTTTGAGCTTGTTAGCAAAAAAATTATAATTTTCTCATAAAACATCAGCAAAAGCACATAAAATCCGTACCTCCTATTTAGGTGTTTTAAGCAAAGTCACCTGATACTATTGAGCATACTTTCTCCCCTCCCCATATGTATAGGATCAGGTAAACAGAAGTATAGGTACATGTATTCTATGTCCAGGAATACACTGGTCATTAGATCCTGGTCACTGCGTACCTTACATGACTGACCTTTAACTGATACTGCTGTCCTGTACGTTCTATATTTTCAAAAGATTGTAGTCCTCGTAGTGGGATTCTATGCTAGTTTTATTATCTTTTTAATGTTTTTCCTTATTTCCTGGGTTATTTTCACAAGTAAGAATATATTTTCAAGCAGACAAAACAGTAAACCTATTTCCATATTTACAACACTAGCTTTTTAAAGACTGACAAAAGTGAAAAAAGATATAAGACCGGCCCTTAAATCCCCCACACAAATAATCTTTAGAAGATAGATTTTTATTTTTCCAAGTTTTAATCTAAATTCCACTTAGTTAATACACAGTGTAATATTAGTCTCATGTGTAGAATTTCCTGATTTGACACTTACAACATCCCATGCTCTTCCCAAATGTACCCCTTAATCCCTATGACCTATTTAACCCATTGCCCTACCTACCTCCCCTCTGTCTGATGATGTATTTTTAAATCAAACTAGTGCTTTAAAATTTGAACAGCAGGGGTGCCTGGGTGGCCCAGTCAGTTAAGTGTCTGCTTTAGGCTCAGCCCATGATCCCAGGGTCCTGGGAATACCTGGCATCAGGCTCTCTGCTCAGCAAAGAGCCTGCTTCTCCCTCTCCTTCTGCCTGACGCTCCCCCTGCTTGTGTTCTCTCTCTGTCTCTCTCTCTCTGTCTCTCCAGTAAATAAACAAAATCTTTAAAAGAATAACAAATAAAAATTTGAAAAGAAATATACAAATAAAATGTAAAAATGTTCTACCATCACCTACCTGCAAAGATGACCACTGGTATCACCACTTCTCATAATTTTCTGTTTATCCCTTTTCTTTTTTTTTTAAGATTTTGTTTATTTGAAAGAGAGAGAGAGAAAGATGACAAGTAGGCAGAGAGGCAGGCAGAGAGAGGAGGAAGCAAGCTCCCCGCTGAGCAGAGAGCCTGTTGCGGGCCTTAATCCCAGGACCCTGAGATCATGACCTGAGTGGAAGGCAGAGGCTTTAACCCACTGAGCCACCCAGGCACCCTGTTTATCCCATTATATATGTGTATGTGTGCATATGGATTGTTTTTTTCACTGAAAAGTACTTTATATATCTTTACATAAATGCACAGAGGAATGTAATATGTGTATTTTTCAAATGCACAATTTGTCCTTCTATGGTATATTCCTACTGATGGTCATTTAAGTTGTTTCTGATTTTTACACATATGGACGTGGAGATGGTCCTTGTTTTTTGTATCTACAAACTGCTAAAGTGAATATTCCTGTTTATTTATTTTGGGATCATTTGTCAAACATATTGCACAGTCATCTTACTAGCTATGGAGCCCTGAGTTAAACTGTGTATGTATGAAAATATTTTATAGACATTGCTAAAATGGCTTCTAAAATGGTTCCAGCGATTTATATTTCCTTCAGCAGGGTACACTTACCTACCTCCAGCCTAACACTGGCTTTATAAAGTTTTTGAATTTTTGACAACTTTAAAGGTAGAAACTATCCCCATTTGTTTTGAAGTTAACATGGTAGTTGAACATATTCTTACATTTATTGGCCTTTTGTATTTATTTTCAGTGTAATGAGTGGTCATTGGTTTTCATTTATCATCCTTGTCTTTTTCTTAATGATTTTTAAAAGTTATGTTCATTTTGGGGAAAAAAAAGAAAGGATAGAAGGAAGGAAGGAGGAAGGGAAAAATGAACTCACCAAGAATATACTTTTCAAACACAGTATCGGTTACCACAAGCTGATACACAGAGTCGCTCCAGTTTAGATACATGTTTTGAATGTGTGCTGGGTGGAAAACACAGTGCTAGGTGTGATAGGGTAAAGGTAGGAAGGTAAGTGAGAGAAGCACAGAAATCACAAGAGTGAAAATTAGTTTATTGCTTTAAAAGGCCTGGGCCTCAGGAGCAATATGGCTGAGAATTTTATATATCCTTTGAGTGTTGCATTCCTTTAGAAAAGAAATAATGGGGGCGCCTGGGTGGCTCAGTTGGTTAAGCGACTGCCTTCGGCTCAGGTCATGATCCCGGAGACCCGGGATTGAGCCCCACATCGGGCTCCCTGCTCGTCAGGAAACCTGCTTCTCCCTGTTTCACACCCCCTGCTTGTGTTCCCTCTCTAGCTGTGTTTCTCTCTGTCAAATAAATAAAATATTTTTTTAAAAAAAGAAATAATGACTTTTTCTTTGTGCTAGACTGTATTATTGTTCAAATTATTCACTGCCTCTCCCTGGGATGGTTAATAATTCCATCTTCATGGTCAGCTGGCTTGACCCTGTGACCTGCACTCCCTCACCCTGAAGTATTTAGGTTGACTTAGGGTGGCGTCAATAGAAAAGAAGCAAAATCAGGTGGAAAAACAAAAACATGATACTATTTATTCTGACTTGGGTTTATGCATTGGATACAAGTTTTAGCTTAATAAAAATTCTGAAAATCCCCAGACTGGATCTTTCAGACGCAGTGCCTACCATCTGGGCACTTCGTCGAAAACATCTGGATAGTGATTAAATATTGTAGCTTCCAAGTAAACATCTAGCATCATATATATGCAACCTTAGAGTAGGATTACAATCAATTTCAAAAGACAATAAAATTAACAATTCCCAGACAAAAAATGCTTAAGGTTATGAAATTAAATAACTATAAATCTCATTTTTTTACTTTAACCCAGATGTAGAATTATGAATGTATACCTGATATCCAGTCATCATGTGCTTTGAGAAAGTTGTTTCCTCAAATCACTGTGTCTTTTCTTAAGACTATAGTTGTGTACTTTGTTGTTGGTTTTGGTTTCTTGGTGTGTGTGTGTGTTATTGTGTCAGGAATTTGATTCACTGTTTTGAGTTGTGTACAGAGGCGGCAGGCTTTAAAAGCTATATCCTGTTTGTGATCCCTAACTTCTTTCCTCTTTTCTTGCTTGCTTGTTTACTTGCTTTCCTCCCTCCTTCCATAGTGTTAGCTGACATCCCACCATGTGCCATGGTGCTACACTGCACATCAGGGATACAGCAGTGAACGGAAGTGTTTCTGCTCTCTTGAAGCTTCCACTGTTGAGAAAGAAAAAAAAAAGTACATACCAACATGTAGAATCATGACAGATAGTAAGTCCAAAAAAGAAAGAGAAAGCTAAAGGGTAGAGGTGAAGTGGCATTTCAGTTGGGATATTGAGGGACTTCCTCTCTGTATGTCATTTGAGTAGGACTTGAATGAGGTGGGTAAGTGAGCGAAGCAAATTCAGGAGGGCAAATTGGCTTAGCTGGCCGGAACAGCCATCCAGAGGCCTTGAGTATGCTTTACTCATCAGAGGAATCAGGGAAGTCATTGTTGCTTAAGAGTGAGTGAGCGTGAGATTGGAGGAGGGACCGTCAAAAACAGGACTTCAGATCAGAACACGCAAAGCTTGTTTTGTTGAAATCGTAAAGCTTGTAGGACATGACAAGGGCCTGGATTTTCTAAGTGTGATGAGAAACCAATAAAAGGTTCTGAGCAGGAATAATAACACCTGACTTGTTTTACAATGCGAGGTGTATGAATTCCTACCCCTAAGGTACGTGTCAGGTTACCTAGTAGCTTTGAGTCTCAGTTTCTTTGTATGTAGAAAGCGGTTAGTTATAATAATTCTAGAGGGATTTTACAAAACTGGGGCACCTGGGTGGCTCAGTTGATAAAAGTGTCTGCCTTGAGCTCAGGTCATGAACCCAGGGTCCTGGAAGCCAGCCTCCGGTGAGGCTCTGGGCTCAGCGGGAAGTCTGCTTCTCCCTTCCCCTTCCCCCTACTATTGTGCTCACACACTTTCTCTCACTCACTCTCTCTCTCTCTCAAATATATAAAATCTTTAAACAAAAGGTTTTACAGAGGGCAATTTGTGAAAAGCTCTTAGCACAATGCTTGATACCTAGCAAACGCTCAATATTCTTTAGTTTCTGTTATTAGTATTGTTGTAAAATCATCATTATTAGCAAGTGAGTCTATTAAAAGCCTCAAGAGGGAAAAAGAATTGTTAGAGGATGCAGTAATTTAAAGTATGTGAAGTTTGAGAAACTGTTGAATTGTATGATAGAAAGTGATCTCTAGTTGACCTAATAATTTCAAAAAAGGGTGAAGGTATTGGTCAAATTAAAAATTTGCTTTTTTGCATCTGATTTTACTTTTATTACATTTGGTTATCTTAAACAAACACTTTAGTAGTGCAAAAACCCAAGTGGAGTAATATGTGATCTTTGACATAACTTTCATAACACATTTAGTAGTATTATTATCTAATTGACGGCAGAAGTGTTAAAAATGCAAATATGTGTGAAGCAATTAACTAAAAATATGTGATTATTTGCCCTCACATGGTCCTGAAGTTAGTGTATTGAATGTTTTTCTAGTTAGATATGTTTCTCTCACTTTATTTGTTAAACTTTTTATCAAAATAAATTTGACGATTATAGTCAGTGAATTACAGAGTTTTCTTTATAGCCCCCCATTGATAAAGACAGTTTTATTTATTGCTTTTAAAATTCAGATTCTAACATTTATGTTTGAAACTATAGATCAGTCAAGAGTAATAAATTTAGAGAATGCATGCTACCACTGAATAATTTAGTGGGTTGAAAGCCTTTCCTTGTTTTCCCATGAAGGCCAATTAGAAAAAAATTGGAATTTCTTTTTAGCTATGTTGTACATTATTATGATACTGTCTGGAGCCAAGCTGGGCTGTTTAGTTGTCCATAGACGTTTTATACAAAATTAATATTAAGTACTTTCAAGTAGGATCATAATACTTTTAAATATTTGGGTTTGATGACTTGGATTTCAGGATGGGAGGTATGTGGGAGTTGGAGGGAAGGGATAGCTGTAAGAGCAGATTGATATGAAAGCCCATTAGCTGCAATTATCTTATAATAGGCTCAAAGACATTGCAGACCCAAAGTCATCTGGCCAGCCCATCATGCAGCCAGTTTAAATGACCATTTGAAATGTCAGAGGAACATGATCTTAGCCAGAGAAGACTCTTACTGACTTCCAGAGGCACCAGTTCCCAATGGAAGGCACATGGGAAAATGAACAGTGTCTAACACCAAGCCAGAGTATGTCAGCATGTTGATCAATGAAGATATCTTTCTTTCTTTTTTTTTAAGATTTTATTTATTTGATGGGCGCCTGGGTGGCTCAGTGGGTTAAAGCCTCTGCCTTCAGCTCAGGTCATGATCTCAGGGTCCTGGGATCGAGGCCTGCGTCGGGCTCTCTGCTCCGCAGGGAGCCTGCTTCCTTCTCTCTCCACCTGCCTCTCTGCCTATTTGTGATTTCTCTCTGTCAAATAAATAAAATCTTTTTTTAAAAAAAGATAGCCTTAAAAAAAAGATTTTATTTATTTATTTGACACAAATGGCAAGGTTTCATTCTTTTTGGGGGCTCTGTAATATTCCATTGTATATCTTTACCATTTTTATCCATTCATCTATCAGAGGTCACTTGGGTTCCTTCCATAATGTGGTTAATTGTAAATAATGCTTCAATAAACATAGTGGCATATATCTTTCCAAATTAGTGTTTTTATATTCTTCAGGTAAATATATAGTAGTGGAATTACTGAATCATATGGTAATTATATTTTTGGTTTTTTGCTGAAGATCCAGTTTTTCAGTGTCTGCACCAGTTTGCATTCTACCAACAGTGCAGTTTCTTTCTTCTCTACAACTTCCCCAACACTTGCTATTTCTTGCATTTTCATTTTAGCCATTCCTACATGTGAGGGAATATCTCTTTGTAGTTTTGATTTGCATTTTCCTGATGATGAGTGATGTTGAGCATCCTTTCGTGTGTCTGTTGGCCACCTGGACATATTTTTTGGAGAAATATCTGTTCATGTCTTCTGCCCATTTTTAGTTGGATTATTTGGGGTTTTTTGGTGGTGAGTTGTATAAATTCTTTATATATTGTTGATACTAACCCTTCATTGGTTATGTCATTTGCAAACATCTTCTTCCATTCATTAGGCTGTTTTTTAGTTTTGTTGATTGTTTCCTGTAGCTTTTTATTTTGATGTAATCCCAATAGTTTATTTTTGCCTTTGTTTCCCTTTCTTTAGTTGACATATCTAGAATAATGTTGCTATAGGCCATGTCAAAGAAATTACTGTCTATGCTGTGTTTTAGAATTTTTATAGTTTCAGGTCTCATATTTAAATCCCTAATCCATTTTGAGTTTATTTTTGTGTATGGTGTAAGAAAGTGGTCCAGTTTCATTTTTTTTCATGTAGCTGTCCAGTTTTTCCCAGAATCATTTGACGAAGAGATTGTTTTTTCTCATTGCGTATTTTTATCTCCTTTGTCAGAGATTAGTTGACCATATAATTGTGGATATTTCTGGTGTTGGGAAAAATGTGTCTGTTTTTATGCCAGTACTGTACTGTTTTGATTACTAAAACTTCATAGCATATCTTGAAATCTAGGATGTGTCATCTCCTGGTTTGTTCTTCTTTTTCAAGATTGCTTTGGCTATTTGGGGTCTCTTATGGTTCTATACAAAGTTTAGGATTATTCCAGTTCTGTGAAAAGTTCCGTTTGTAATTTGCTAGGTGTTGCATTAAATCTATACACCATTTTGGGTAGGATGGACATTTTACAAAATTTATTCTTCCAACCATGATCATGATACGTCTTTCCATTTGTTTGCATCATCTTCAATTTATTTCATTAATGTTTCATAGTTTTCAGACTATAGGTCTTTCACCTCCTTGGTTAAATTTATTCCTAGTTATTTTATTATTTTAGGTGCAATTTTAAATGGGGCTGTTTTCTTAATTTCTCTTTCTAGTGTATAGAAATGCAATTATTTCTCTGTATTGATTTTGTATCCTGTGTCCTGAATTTGTTTATCGGTTCTAGTGTTTTTTTGGAGTCTTAAGGGTTTTCTATATGTAGTCTCATGTCATCTGCAAATAGTGAGTTTTATTCCTTTTTCTTGTATGATTGCTGTGGTTAGGATATTCAATACTATGTTGAGTAGGAATGGAAAGAGTGGACATTCTCGTTTTCTTCCCGACCTTAGGGAGAAAACGTAGTTTTTCTCCACTGAATACGATGTTTGCTATGGGTTATTCATCTATGGTCTTCATTATGTTGAGGTATATTCCCTCTACACCTACTTTATTGAAGGTTTTTATCATGTTTTTTTTATCATGTTTTTATGTTTTTAACATGGATGTTATACTGTGTTATAAGCTTTTCCAGCATCGATTCAAATAACTGTATGGTTTTTAACCTTTCTTTGATGTGATGGATCACATTGATATGCAAATATTGAAATACCATTACATCCTAGCAATAAATTCCATTTGATCATGGTGAATGATTTTTTAAAAATATTTTATTTATTTATTTGAAAGAGAGTGAGTGAGTGAGTGAGAGACAGCATGAAAGGGGGGAAGGTCAGAGGGAGAAGCAGACTCCCCGTGGAGCTGGGAGCCCAATGTGGGACTCACTCCCAGGACTCCAGGATTATGACCTGAGCTGAAGGCAGTGGCTTAACCAACTGAGCCACCTAGGCACCCCTGAATGATTTTTTTTAATGTGTTATTGGATTCAGTTTGCTAATATTTCATTAAGGATTTTTATATCTATGTTTTATGGAATAGTGTGAGAAGAATGGGTATTAACTTTTCTTTAAATGTTTGTTAGAGTTTACCTGTGAAGCTTTCTGATTCTGGACATTCTGCTGAGAGTTTTGTTGTTTATTGATTTAACTTCCTTGCCTGTATGCTTCTTCAAATTTTTTATTTCCTCCTGATTTGGTTTTGGGAATGTTTTTAGGAATTTATCCATTTCTTCTAGGTTGTCTGATTTGTTGGTATATAATTTTTCATAATATTCTATTACAATCCCTGTATTTCTGTGATGTCACTTATTATTTTACCTCTTTTATTATTGATTTTGAGTCTTTTTTTTTTTTTTTTGTATGAGTCTTTTTAAAGAACCACCATTTTAATTTTGTTGGTCTTTTTAAAGAACCAAGCTCCTGGTTTCACTTACCAGTATTGTTTTTTTTTTTGTTTTTAGTTTCAGTTTTGTTTGTTTGTGCTCTTCTTTGTTATCTCACTCCTTGCACTGGTTTTGGGTTTTGTTTGTTCTTTCTCTGCTCCTTTATGTGTAAGGTTAGCTTGCTTGAGATTTTTCTTAGTCCTTGAGATAGGCCTGTATGGCTATAAACTTTACTCTTAGAATTGCTTTTCCTTCATTCCAAAGATTTTGAACTTGTTGTGTTTTAACTTTCATTTGTTTCCATGTATTTTTTTTTAATTTCCTCTCTGATTTCTTGATTGACCCATTATTTAATTGTTTAATACCATGTTATTTAACTTACACGTATTTCTGTTCTTTCCAGAATTTTCTTGTGATTGATTTCTAGTTTAATAGCGTGTTGGAAATGATGCACAGTATGACCTCAATCTTTTTGAATTTGTTGAGACTTGTTTTGTGACCTAATATGTGGTCTATACTGGAGAATGTTCTATGTGCACTTGAAAACAATGTGTAATCTGCAGTTTTAGGATTGAATGTTTTGACTATATCTATGAGTTTCATCTGGTCCAGTAGGTCATTCAAAACTACAGTTTCGGGGCGCCTGGGTGGCTCAGTTGGTTAGGCGACTGCCTTCGGCTCAGGTCATGATCCCGGAGACCCGGGATCGAGTCCCACATCGGGCTCCCTGCTCGGCGGGAAGCCTGCTTCTCCCTCTCTCACTCCCCCTGCTTGTGTTCCCTCTCTGGCTGTGTTTCTCTCTGTCAAATAAATAAAATCTTTAAAAAAACAAAAACAAAAAACTACAGTTTCCTTGCTGATTTGTAAGTAAGTGTCCCCTACCATTTTTGTTACTACTATTGATTACTTTCTTTATGTTTGTTAATAGCTGCTCCCATTGTTAATAGGGTGCTCTCATGTTGAGGGCACTTCTACAATTGTTAGATCTTCTTGCTGGATTGTTACTTTTCTGATTATATAGCATCCTTCTTTGTCTCTTGTTATAAACTTTGTTTTACAATTCATTTTGTCTGATAAAAAGTATTGTCACCTCAGCTTTCTTTTCACTTCCACTTGCATCATAAATGCTTTTCCATCCCTTCACTTTCTTTAAGTCTGCATGTGTCTTTAGTTCTGAAAGGAGTCTTGTAAGCAACATAAATGGGTCTTGCTTTTTTATTCATCTAGCCACACTGTGTCTTTTAATTGGAGTATTTAGTCCATTTACATTCAAAGTAATTACTGAGAGGTATGTACCTATTGCCATTTTGTAATTTGTTTATGATTGCTTTTGTAGTTCTCTGTTCCTTTCTTATCTTGCTCTTCTTCTCCATTATTTGCTGACTTTCCTTAGTGATATACTTGTCTTCTTTCCTCTTTGTTTTTTGCATATCAATGATTGGTTTTTTTGATTGGTGCTTACTATTAGGTTTGTATATAACTGTCTTGCACATATAGCATTCTATACTAAGCTGATGGTCACTTAAGTTTGAACCCATTCTTTTCTCCCCCAACCCTGTTTTAGGTATATGGTGTCATAATTAACATCCTTTTATTTTGTGAAAATTTGACTGATTTTTGTATATATACTTTATATCACTGCTTCTGTCCTTCCTACTTTTAAAACACACTGGTTTAGTGGTCATTAATTCCTTTAACTTTTGTCAGAGAAAGTATCTTTCCTCCTGTTCTGAATGATAGCCTTGCTGTTAGAATATTCTTGGCTACAGTTTTTTGTTTGCTTTTGTTTTTTTTCTTTTCAGCACTTTGAATATATCATGCCACTCCACTGAAAAATCAGCTGATAGCTTTTTGGGGTTTCTGGTATGCAACTATTTTCTTGTCTCCTGCTGTTTTTAATTTTTTATCACTACTTTTTGGAATTTTAATTACTATGTGTCTTGGTGGTGTGGACTTCCTTAGGTTGATTTGGGGGGAGGGCTTTCTGTGCCTCCTGGATATGAATTTCTCATTCTAGGAAGTTTTCAGCTATTATTACTACAAATAAATTTTCTGTCTCCCTTTCTCTCTCGTCTCCTTCTGGGGTCCATTTAATGTGAATGCTGCTATGTTTGATGGTGTGGTAGAATTCTCTGAGTCTA
This sequence comes from Spilogale gracilis, assembly GCA_004023965.1. NCBI lineage: Eukaryota > Metazoa > Chordata > Mammalia > Carnivora > Mephitidae > Spilogale > Spilogale gracilis. Next base: position 109,376 of record PITA01004365.1, read on the forward strand.
TTTTCATTTATTAATTTTTCTCTTGTTCAGCTTAACTGCTTCCCATTACTTTGTCCTCCAGATCGCTGATCGGTTCTTCTGTTTCCTTTAGTCTATTTTTTCCATCTAGTGTATTTTTAATTTCAGTTATTGTATTTATCAATGATTGTTTTATATATATATATATTTTTTTTTCTTCATCTTTGTTTTTCTCACCGATATCCTCCACTCTTCACTCAAGTCCATTGTGAATCTCTATGATTGATACTTTAAATTCTCTACCAGGTATATTATTTATCTCTGTTTTTGCTTAGGTCTCTTGCTTTGATTTTGTGTTGTTCTTTGATTTGGGATATATTCATCTGCTTCTTCATTTTGTCAAACTCTCTGTATCTGTTTCTATGTGTAAGGAAGCTCAACTATGTATCCTGCTCTTGAAAATGTGGCCTTATGAATAAGAAGTTCTGTAGTGTCCTGCAGTACAATGTCCTGTGCTCACCAGAACCTGGTGTTTCAAGTTTGTATCCCATGTGCATTGCGTGTACCCTATTGTTGTGGGTCTACAGTGGTTCTCTTTTCCTTTTGTGGGCAGGGTTTAGTACCTGTGTTGTTAGTGGGCCAGTCTGGGGCCACCTTGGGCTTAAGCTGAGTCAGATGAGGCATTTGCCAGAAATGTTATAACAACAAACTGTGGGGTACTTTCCCTGTGTTGTCCTAAGAAACTTTTGTTGGTGGTTGAGCCCTGCAGTCAAACCCAATGTCTGCCACCAACATACTGCTGGGGCTGCAGTAGGACTGGTGCACATAGTTACCCTACCCTGTCTCATTGGCAAGAGTCACTTGGGAGTGGTGCTGGTTCCTGTTGGAGCTACTTGTACCTTGCCAGACTGTGGCACTATGTGGGATGGGCTCTGGTCAAAATCATTAAAAGTGGCATGTCCTCAGGAGAACTTGGAGGCAGGACTGGCAGTGTTAACAAGGTTTGTGCAGGTTGTCAGGTGGGCCCTAGAAACAAGGCCTGACTGGAGGGGCTGTGTCAGTAAGAAAATCTCAGGGCAGAGTGTGCTATTAGTAAGTTAGGTAACAAGTATTGGAGCTGTGCTGGTTCCCAAAGATGTCCATGTGTCTAGGCTTAGGGTCAGGGGAGGGAAATGGCCTTTCTTTTGGAGAAGTCTCCCAAGGATCCCTGCCCCTCCAGAATAAGCTCAGATATTATTAAACAAACCTCCCTTCTGTATAACCCAGGTGTTTCCCAAACCTCTGTTCTTATGCTCTATCTCAGTGATGCTGTTTGTCATGCTATTTCTTTAAGGACAGGAACTCAGGGGTGTCTGCCTTCAGCTCAGGTCATGATCCCAGGGTCCTGGGATCAAGTCCTGCATTGGGCTTCCTGCTTGGTGGGAAGCCTGCTTCTCCTCTCCTTCTGCTACTCACTCCACTTGTGTTCTCTGGCTCTCTCTACCTCTCTGTCAAATAAGGAAGGAAGGAAGGAAGGAAGGAAGGAAGGAAGGAAGGAAGGAAGGAAGGAAGGAAGGAAGGAAGGAAGGAAGGAAGGAAATAACAGCAACTCAGTTTCCTATTTTTCTTTGGCACTCCCAGAGCCAAGCCGGCTAAAGTTACAGGTTAAGCCCCACCGATTTTGGGGTTCCTCTGATTTTCAAAGACAAATGTTACAGTGACTTATCTTCCTTGTGTGGGTCCTCCATACCTGGTGTCCCTAGGGTGGGGGTCTGTTTCTTTCCTCTCTCACCCCCACAAAATCCATTGTTCCTGTGGAAAGTCCTGTAGGTCCATCTAGCACCTGAGCCTGTTTCTGCCCTTCCTACCTCTTTGATGTGGCTGGCCTCTTCTCTACATTTAGGTGTGTAGTCTACTGACTCTCACATTGATGTGGATGTTATCTAGTTGTATCTGTGGGAAGAGATGAGCCTAGGGTATTTCTCCATTTTCTCCAGAAGTCTGGATTTATTGAGGTACTAATTAATAATATTGTAAGATATTTCAAGGGTATGTCAAGATATTTGATATTCATATACATTGTGAAAGAATTCCTTTCACCTAGTTAATTGAAAACGTCAATAAGATTCTGTTTACATAAACGTATGTACAACAGAAGTGACTTCCTTCAGTAATGTTGCTGAAGAATAATGACGATGCCTTTGAGATGTTTGAGAAGCAGGCAAAGGGAACAGGCGATGAAACCTGAGGTGGGGGGAGGGGAACCTTCCCATTTTCAGGGGAGGCTGCTTTCCTCTTTTCTGAGAAAGCTTAGAAGTTAAATTCCCCAGAAATCAAAGAACTGTACTATATCATTTCAAGGTACCATGAGTACCCTTACACTCTTTATTCACATTCAAAGATTTGTTCCTAAGGGAGGCCTATAGATAAAAACAGAGTATAAAAATTATTCCTGTCAGGATGTAGTGATATTGCAGAAACTTACATTGAAGAGAACTAAATTGTTAGACTGAAGAAACCATGTTTCAATAAGCAAAACCAGGACCTAAAAATTTTTTAAAAATCTGTTTAGTAACTAGTCTTCATTGAGTCCGTTAGGTGGTCTATGAAGGCACTGGATGCTTAATGTAGTGAGTATTGATTATCATATCTGGACATCCTTAAATATTGAGAATCCTTTTTGAGTAGCAATAAAATAAATTTTTAAAGTTCCTTTTTTTGAGTAGAATTTTCCAGTTTTCCACTTGAGGCTTTGTCATTGAATTGCAGGTACATAAGTGAGAAAATTTACAATGATTGATTTAGCAATATTTATGTCCCAATCCCAAATACATTAAACGTGTAATTGCCTTTGCATACGGAAAACATATTATCTCATACTTAACAAGAAGTTCATTTGGAAATTAACCCACTATTTTCTTATCAATATATGGTTTATCTTAGACCACAGGGTTTTCATATTAAAACACTGAAACCTTTATTGACAATTTTGTGTAAAACATTAAAAGCAAGCCTCCACACTCACAGCAAAGATAAAATAAAAACCATAAAATTTATTTGATCCTCACTGTCTTAACTTTATTATGTTAATTTGCTTTATCTTCTCCCTCAACTGAATTCCTGTAAGCCATCAACCTCATCTTTTACTTTCTATTGATGTTCTCAGTTGTTGATGACAACCCAATGAGTTTTTTAAAATTCATAGTTATTTTTTGTTCTATAGTGAGGCTGCTAAATGGACCTGCTAAATTCTTTAATTCAAAGGAATGCATGCTCAAGTACTCCATTCTCTTTGTGGATTGAATGTTAAGAATATTTGAGTTAAGTAGAAACATTGGTTATCACTCTGATTTTATAGTTAGCTTATACAAACTTAGGCCAGGAAATCCAGTGCTTGAATGCCTTCTGCAAATAGGCCTAGAATCTGAGAAATTTATACTCAAGGGGAATTTGTCATCTTTAAAATGGTACAATCAATAGTATGAAATAGATACAAAATTAAAAATACAGTAAAGAAAATCTTATGAGATCCTTAAAAATATTTTTCATAATGTAAAAAAATACTTAATTTCTTGCTTCCTGATATTCTACCTTTTTCCTAAATATGCTTCCTTGTTAAAAATCCTGAAGAAATTGATAGTGTTGTTATATTAGTTAGTATTTTTGAATGTCAGCTTTAATTGGTTAGAAAACTAACTTCTGGAACATTGCCTTCTGAGATTTAATAACTATTTTCAGTTCTGTGACAACTGTTATGTCCTACGCCTTTTATGTGAGTACAGAAATGTACAGTATTAAGTTACTCACAGTTGCAAAATTGAGCAAATGTTCAATTAATTATTAGTGAAGGTGGAACCAAGCTAAGGAAGTCGATTTTATGAAAAGATAAACTCATATAAAAAGTATGAAAAGGAGGTCAGGCATTTATAGTATGATAGGATTTTAACTTTGTAAAATGATACACCCTATAATTTCATTAAAATATGGTTTCTTAAATGTGCTTGAAGGTTAGGCAATATGCAAAAATTTCAAAAGCAATAACTAAGGTATAATACCTACTCATTCATTTTTTATAAAGATCGGGAGCTTAATTATTAATTAGATGCACTTGTACTAAGTACAAGACACAGTCCCCTGACCTTGGCCATCACGTGATTGTTCAGGCAGTGGCACACTTTTCTGTGTATCTAACTTCTATATTTTATTACATAAAATACATATTTTGAACATAAATACATATTTTTAATATATAAACCAATATACATATGTAATGTTTGGAATGTAATAGAGAAAAATATAAAAAGCCATTTGATTTTATTTTCTTCTATCACCATGTACATAGCTTGTATGTATGTTTTACCTTTTTGTTCTTTTTGGTCAATGGATTTAGGCAGTTTGGTGTCTGTGATAATATGATTTCATATTCTTTCAGAAATTCATGATTCTTTTTTTTTTTTTTTAAGAAATTCATGATTCTTTTCTCATCACTGGCACTGTCTTTCAAAGTAAAATCCATCTGATACTTGGTACCTTGCCTTATAGCTCTGGCAACATTGACCTCCTCCTACAACTTCATAAATTTCCATGTGGATCTTCACTGAAAGCATTTCTTTATTCAAACATTTTTTCCTCCTGGAAATACATTCACCAAAATTTTTTTTTTAAAAGATTTTATTTATTTGACAGAGAGAAACACAGTCAGAGAGGGAACACAAGCAGGGGGAGTGAGAGAGGGAGAAGCAGGCTTCCTGCCGAGCAGGGAGCCCGATGTGGAACTGGATACTGGGTCTCGGGGATCATGACCTGAGCCAAAGGCAGTCACTTAACCAACTGAGCCACCAGGCGCCCCTTTTCACCAAATATTTTTAAATTGGCCATCAATTCCTCATTATTTCAGACTCCACTTGTACATTCTAAATGCTAGATCTCCATACTTCCCATTGAGTCACTAGCTACAAACACCACAAAATACTTACCTTCGTATTTCCTGGTTAAATAACAGTACCAGAGACTGTGTAGACACAGTGTTTTGGTTTTTCTTTTTCTTTTTCTAAATTGTTATGAGTTATTTTACTGAGCATAATGTCCTACACAATGAATCTTGGAGCACTACATCAAAAACTAATGACATACTGTATGGTGACTAACATAAAAAAAAACACAAGCAAACAAAAAATTGTTAGGGCTTTAAAGTCATGATTCTTTTCTTAAAGGTAATAGTAAGTTAACATTCAGCATTTCTATATTAGCAAAATGCATTAATTACTAACCCAGAAAGGCAGTTTTCAAAAATGAAGACTTTTTTGAAAGAACGTTTTTCTCCATCATGTGACTCTTTAGGTAGTCCATTTTTTGCATATTTGATTTTTCATAGTAATATTTAATATATTAGATGAACCAATCTGCTTGAAGTTCTGAATAAATTCAGATCACAGACTCCCATTTATATGCCCACTCAGTAAGATCTACATTTTTGCTTTCACTTCACCTGGAACTAAAAATTGTACATAAACTGAACTTAAAATGTGACCATAAAGGCTTTCCATATTTTTCATTAATTTATCTAACCATACTCAACGAACGGCAACATTTAAAAAATGGGATAATTGCATTTTTATTTTTTCAACTTAAATTACTGTGCAAACATATATAAAATACAATAGCATAACTAACCCCGATATATCTGTCACTCAGATTCAAAATTATTAAGATTTTCCCATATTTACTTCATCTTCTTTGCTAGAGTAAAGTCCAGATTTCATGACATTTCTCCCATACGTTTTTCAGCATGCATCTATAAGGACATTTCCTTACATAATCACAATGCCATTGTTAAACAAAGAATTTCTTAATTTCTTAATACATTATTTTGCTATAATTAATGCTCATATTTCTATAATACATTTTTGAAAACAGTGTATATTATTTTTGGTTTGTTCCAATCAGGATGAAAAGTGTTCACACTTTAGAGTTCATGACTTTTAAGATTTTTTAACTAAATTCTTGTGCCTCCTTCTTTTTTCTCCCCATGTTATTGACTTTTCCCAGAAGCTGAGTCAGTTCCCCTATTTGAGTGCCTGCTATTTAGATTTGTCTATTAAGTTCCTTTGAGTGTGTTTTAATTTCTTTGTTCTTTAAATTTCCATAAATAGAAGTTAATGATACAATCTTGATTCCATTCAAGTCCCCCCTCCCCCCCGTTTTTTTTCCTTTGGTCAAGAATAATTTTATGTACTTCATGTTGTCTGTTATAAAGAGCAAAGCAGTATCTGTTCTCCCACTTTCAGTAATGCTAAGATTGATCACTGGATTCAGGTGGTGGTAGACTGATTCTACCATTATGAGGTTCACTATCAATTTCTCATCATATTTTTTCATCCATTGATAATGATGGTGTGAATCAGTTATTTCATTAGAGGTTGACAACTGGCGTTTTCTATGTTTGTTTAAGATTTTCTTTATTTGAGAGAGGGAGCAGGGGAGCATGAGTGGAAGCAGGGGAGAGAGGGAGAGGCCGAGTAAGAAGCACACTGCTCCATCCCAGGATTCCGAGATCATGACCTGCGCCAAAGAGAGCTGTTCAACTCACTGAGCCACCCAGGTGCCCCTCTACTTTTGGTTTGTTTTGTTTTTTTCTTTCCACATTACCTTACCCAGCCACCCAACCACAGGGAGTCCCTCGTTGGCTTGGGCTTTTTTGGTTACTAAGAAATACAGTTTATAGTGAAAAGACAGCATAAATATTTAAATATTTCCTTTTGTCAGTTTTCTGATTAAGGGACTGATCTCCTAGCTGCTTCCAATGTATCTTTGGTGATTTTGTTTTCTCTTTTGTCTTCCCTGCCCCCTTATATAACATTATAAATACATGGATTTTCCTATGTTCAATCTGTTACAAATAATTATATTCATTATTCTTTTCCATGAGAAAATTATCTCAAACTTGGCCAAGAGATTCCCTCTATATTTGTTCTTGTATCCCTTTGACAGAATCCATTTCTCTTTGATAGTTTTGTTTTGTGTTACAGCTAGATATTTTAATATCACTTTGCATATTTTTCACCCCAGATATGGAATCATTCCAAGAATTATGACAAGGTTCTCTGGCTTCTAATAGTAATTAAAGGCCACAATCTGGGCACTAGATGTGCTCACTGCTATTGTGATAGCTGTCATAAGTATTTCTGAGAAAGAAAAAAATAGCAAAACTTCATACTTATATTTCCAATTCAAATTTAATATTGCAGTACATTTTTGTAAAGACTCTTTTGTTTATTTGAGAGAGGAAAAAAGAAAAATAGGGGGAGGGGAACAGGGAGAGGGAGAGAGAGAATCCAAGTAGACTGGCCCCCTCCCCACTGAGAGGGGGGATTCTGACTCAGTGGTGATACCATGACCTGAGCCAAAATCAAGAGTTGGATGCTTAACCAACTGAGCCACCGGGGAACTCCTATAATGCAGTACTTTTTATTCAATAATGGGATTTTATAGTTGTATCACTTTTCTTCTAAGTTGAATTTTGTTTCTCCACAAAATTTTTTGCATTAATCCATACATGTATAGTTTCAGAATTATAATATCAATATTACCACTCTCCATTAGACCACTGGCTGAAGTCCAAGATTTCTTTGTAGTTCTATTTGTCCTTCAAGTATTTTCCACTAAGTCTGTATAATCAGAATAACATATTCTAAAGATTTTTTCTTCTTCTTCTTCTTCTTTTTTTTTTTTTTTTTTTTAATTCTTACGTAGAGCTGCTTGGCCATCTCACTCAGTAGAGCATGTTGACTCTTAATCTCAGAATTGTGAGTTCAAGCTCCATGCTAAGCATGAAAATTACTTAAAAAAAATTCTTACCTCTGTGTGGTTTATAAGAATTAAGATCTTGGGACTCCTGGGTGGCTCAGTTGTTAAGCATCTGCCTTTGGCTCATCGGGCTCTCTGCTCAGCGGAAAGCCTCCTTCTTCATCTCTCACTCCCCCTACTTGTGTTCCCTTTCTAGCTGTTTCTCTCTGTCAAATAATAAAATCTTAAAAAAAAATCTTTGGTTTGTTTTTTAATTCTTAGATCTTATTTCCTAATTTTTAGTAGATTTTACATGTTATAAAACACAAATGCAAAACTATATAACAAGTTTTTTTTCTTGAAAATCTGACTTGTTTTACTTGTTCCTTTCCATCATGTTTTCTCGGATTCTCTATAAGTTAACATTCATACTAATTTTTGGCTTATGATTTTAGTGTTAATTTCCATAAAATTATGCTTATATGTATTTATATATAACTTCTTTCTTTCACCAGATGTAGCATATTTCATATACTATTCTATGCCTTGCTCTTTTCAGTTAATGGTATATAAGATCACTCTGTGCATAGTGATCATTTATTTCTTTATATTTCATTTCCATTGCAGTGTTTCACTGCATTAATGTACATTCATTTGTTCAGTCATTGTCCATTTCATGCATATTTGGGTTTTTTCCAATCTTCCACTCTTATAAGTAATGGCAAAATAAAATACTTGAACATGAGTCTTTTCATAGATTCCCTAGTATATCTTGGTATTAATCCTGAGATTGGGATGGTTAAATCAAAATGTAAAGGCAGAAGTGATTCTTTTAAATATCACCAAGTGCCTCTCAATAGAAGCTGAGGGTCTGTACTCTGAAGAATAGTGTTTTGAGAGTATAATGCACTCTGCCTGATAAACCAAGACTTGAAAGCCTTGAAGGAACTTACCTTTTGTGGAACCTTAAGTTATTATCATTGTAGTGGTATTACAATTGCACTTTTTTTTCACATAGTCTCCGTTTTCTGGTTTCTTGCTTGGTTGATTTCACAGGCTTTAATTCTGAAACATCTTTCCAGAGATATGATTTAAATGGCATTTGGTTATTTAAAAGGTTGATGTCTAATAGTCTTTTTATTTAGTGGTCATTTCAAGTTTACCTTTATTTCTCAGTTCCTGTTCAGATTACTAACTGAGCAGAAGCTCTTCCTATTACTTTAAGAGATTTTATTATGAGTTGTACGTGATGGATGGTTTGGCCCTCCCTGTTGTTTCTAAGGCATTCAAGAAAAGTTGTAACTGAATTCCTATTCAGTGAAATAAAACTCTGTTTATTTTTTCATAACTCTGCTAAGTAGCAAAGATTTTATGAATGATCCTAAAGGGAAAATACTAATTTCCCTCCCAGCTTCCTTTTAATTCTATCTTTCAATTTTTCCCACATCTCTCACTGCAAAAAATACATTAAGTCTGACACAAGTAGTAGATAGATCACTTTCAGGATGTATTCCTTGATAAGCTTGGAAAAGAAAATACTTTTATAGAAAACAAGAGGAAGACACCCTAATCAGTTGAACTTGATCTTACTCAGCATCAGAGGGCTTTATTTTCGCTTTGTTTTCAAATATGTCTTTCTGTTGTACCTGTTACAAAGAAGGGAAGATGGGAAGCAATTAATGATTTTTCTTCTCCTGCTGTAAAACTCTTATCTTGTGGCAAGCGTGTTTCTTAAGGAGAAAAAAAAATCACCATTTATTTTCAGAGACAACAAAACAAAAATTCTTAAGTCTGCTTAGTGCACAATGACTGTATTAGTGACAGGCAATAGACCTGAACAGTGAGAAACACACTGCTGTTGATAAATAAAACTACCAGAGTACAGGATGAGTTTTGACCCCATCTCTATTCAAAGACAAAATAAATGAGTTCACTCTGTATTTCAAAATTATCTCTTTCATGAGTTTTTCATTAAGGATTAATCCTAGGAAGAAGAGACTGATAATTACAGCATGAAAAATAATAATATATCTCTCTCTCCACCAATTAAATAAACATAGCATTTGAGAAGACTAAAGCTCATTTATTTCTTATCCACACATGGTTTTGTTTGGTATAATATTTCTTTAAAACAAATTGACCATGTGTGCCTCCTGAGGGCAGAGTATGTTTCATTAATTGAGGTATAAATATTGAGCAATCAAGAAAAAGGGCAACCATTGATTAATGTCAAATAGGAAATTATTTAACAATATGATATAGTGTATGAAAAAGCAATTTTATATAGCATGAAAACTTCTTAAATATTAAAAGAAATTATCTCTTAAAAACGTATTGGTAATTTATAGGACTGTATCCTTTTTGAGCTCAGTTTGGTTATTTTACACGTTGTCTATAACATTTATTTATGAATTCCTTGTACATATTAATGCTTTTGTAAAGTTATAAATAGTGTATTTTATTTCACCACTTAAACTGATGAGACCATTAAACATGCCTCCATAAACAGTAACAACTATATGCAGTTATGTAACATCTTCCATTTCTCTTTTTGATCATTGAAAATTTGCACATACATCAAAACTGACATTACCAAAAGCAAGTTTCTAAGGTGTTGGGTGTTCCCACTTCCCCCGACCCCAACTATATTAGTCAGGATCACCAGCGCAGTTGGCCGGTAGGAAGTGTCAGCTGTCAGCATGCTAAACTGAAGACCCTCACAATGCAGAGACCGGACATAGAACTATGTAGTAGTTCTCACTACTTCCTGGAATAATTAGTACCCCTCTGGTTGAAAACTTGATCTTTAGGATGAGTTTTGAGAAAATTTTTTAAGTCATAAATATGTCCTGTGCTTTATTAATTCACAAAAGGAGGTCCTTTCAAAACTCAGTTTCTATAAATAATTGTGTCAGTTTCCAAGACAGCCATTCCTAAACTGAGTTTTACAAACAAGAGTGCCAAGGTATGTCTTCACTATGTGGGGATTATCAGATGCCTGCAAAATTACATAAATATTCTCCATTCCTCCCAGGGTTTCCACAACTCCATTTTTTAATATAATCTTTAAGCCACTAGGAATTTGTTGTAAAGTATGAGGTGAGATGAGATTTATATATATATTTTGTGTTACCCAGTTATTCTCCTAATAGTTTTTAAATAATTCATTCTTTTCTGTTAAAAAACATCACTCTTACCTTTATTTTCCACAAGGACATTTAGGTCATTTTCAAGATCCATAAGTTAGCTTCATCAGTGAGTTTGTGTATTCTGACATTATTTATATGCAGTATTTTATTACAGATTTATAATATACTGTAAGAGTTTTAGTCTGTACCTTGTTGTTGTTTTGTAAAATTTCCCAAATAACAGAATTTTAGATAGCTTAGTCACTTGGCCATACTGATCAACCATGATTAGATATTTGGGGCATCAGATAAATACCAGCTTTGCAAAAATAAGTTCTGGAGTTTTAATTTTTTTCCCTATTCATTTGAACTATTAAATTGATTAAAATTTGTAGTTCTTTTGTAGATTTGAATGAACTTGTCTACAAAATACTAAGGAATTGGAAGGTATAAGAACATTGGCCTCTCTGTTTTTTTAAGAATATTTGCACTATCTTCTCAGGTTGTTATTTTTCTATTTCTCTCCATTCTTGTGTTAATTTTAGCAATTTGTATTTTTGTAGAAATTAATTTCATCCACATCTTAAATAAATACAGAATTGTAAAAATATGTAATCAAAAGATTTTTGGGGCGTGAAAATCACGGATTTTCAGTCCGTGAAGTATTTAACTCTTGGTTTTGGCTCAGGTCATGATCTCATGGTTATAGCAATGAGCCCCCCCTATCAGGCTCTGTGCTCAGTGTGGAGTCGGCCTCATTTTCTCTCTCTCTCCTTCTCATTCACTCTCTTTCTTTCAAATAAATAAATAAATAAAATCTTAAAAAAGATATTTTTCATATGTTGGTTATTATATCCTGCCTTTTTCTTTTTTTTCACAATGTTTTCTGTTTCTTTATGAAGCTAAGTAGTATGTTACCTATTTTTTATTTATTTTTGCAATGTATTTGAATTTTTATTTTTCTTTATCATGATAAGTACTCTAATCCCCATCCCCTGTTCCCTCCATCTCTCCACCCACCTCCCTTCTGATAACCATCCACTTTGTTCTATATAGTCTGTTTCTTGGTTTGTTTCTTTCTTCCTTTGTTCTGTTTTTAGTTTTTAAATTTTTAAATGTATTTATTTTTTAAGACTTATTTATTTTACAGTGAGAGAGAGCTGTGGGAGAGAATTTTCAAGTAGACCCCTCGTTGAGCATAGAGTTCAACCCATGAGATCACAACCTGATCTGAAATCAAGAGCCAGATGCTTAGCCAACAGAGCCACCCAGGGACCCCTGTTTTGATTTTAAACTTCACACATGAGTGAAATCATATGGTATTTGTCTTTCTCTAACTTAATTTGCTTGACTCTAGCTCTAGCTCTATCCATGTAGTTGCAAATGGCAAGATTTCATTCTTTTTTATGGCTGAATAATAGACCATATCTTCTTTGTCCACTCATCTGTTGATGATCACTTAGGCTTTTTCCACAGTCTGACTGTTGTAAATAATGCTGCTATAAGCCTATGGGTGCATGTATCCCTTGGAAGGGCCTTGGAAGTTTTAAATCAGTTCTGGTTTTGTTTTTGTTTTTGTTTTTGAGAGTATTTATTAAGCCATTACTTGCATTATAATATGAGATTTTCTCCTTTTACTCATTACTAGCTTTGAGAGTTTTTCTTGCCTTTTTTCCTCCTTTTTCCAAAAAAAGGTGTTTTTTTTTTCCTGATCCCTTTGTTTTTCTTGCTTTTAATATGCTTTCTCATGTTAAGAGTGCGTAAATGGTACCAAACAGGTCTTTCCATCATGAACAACTATAAAACCAGAAAAGCAAATGAAACATCTTCTTTAAGACAAAGGACAGCAGGACTAAGTGCTGGGAGGAAAAAGGAAGCACTGGAGGCCAGCCCCAAGACAATCCAGGTTATTGCATGAGGGGCCTTTCCAGATCCCACAGAGAAGCCAAGCAGAACATGACAGACTAGCTGAGTTGAGGAGAGAGATCACAGCTTCAGTAAACAGAGGCATCTGAAAGGCTAGCACCAGAGATAGGGAAATTACACAGAAAAAGAGCTCCATAGTTATCCCTTTGAGTCATTAAATGGATCATTCATTAATCTGATTATTTTCCTCAGAGATTAGCTCTTGGATTTACCCACGTAGCTAATTTTTGTTGCCTTATTTATAAATTTTAGGAACTGTCATCATTACTGGGGTGCCTGGGTGGCTCAGTCGGTTAAGCATCTGCCTTTGTCTCAGGTCATGATTCTGTGGTCTTGCATCAGGCTCTCTACTCAGCGGGGAATCTGTCTCTCCTCTCTCTCTCTTCCAAATAAGTAAGTAAAATCTCAAAAAAAAAAAAAATTCATCATTGCTTTTCTTACTTTCTGTAAATTTATCTATCTATCTATCTATTTATTTATTTCCTTTTAAAGATTTTATTTATTTGACAGAGAGAGAGAGATCACAAGTAGGCAGAGAGGCAGGCAGAGAGAGAGGAGGAAGCAGGCTCCCTGCGGAGCAGAGAGCCCGAAGAGACCCGGATCCCAGGACCCTGAGATCATGACCTGAGCTGCAGGCAGAGGCTTTAATCCACTGAGCCTCCCAGGTGCCCACTTTCTATAAATTTATTATTCAATTTCTAAAATCTTGGAGACAATGTTACTTCATTTATTTTTTCTTCCTTTATTTTCTGAGCTAAGGCTAATAATTGGATTGTCACATCTGATGTGCCCAGATCAAAGATTTTGCTAACCATCAAGCTCTACTGGCAGTTTCAAGGATATAAGAATCCAAAGGACTGGGACAAATTAGATAAAGGTCTGAAACATTAAGGGCAATTTCTACACTTTCTTCTCACATCAAACATACACTTCTGGTCCAAAAAATAGATGATGTCTTTAAATGGAGTTCACAAGTTACTTCACGAAGCAGGAGGAGCATTTATATTGGGCAAATCTCTATTTTATAGAATTGCATTGGTTTATAAGCCATTTCCTAGGGAGCCATGCATATCTCCATAGATGTTGTCTTTATTTACTCTAAGTAACCCTTTAGTTGGTCATATTCTCCTATGGAAAATATTCCATAGATAAGGTGCTTCCTCCTAGAACATATTGTTAGTCTGTTTATTCAGGGTCTAGTAGACGAGATTAATGAAACTCTTGGCTTCACCCCCCCTCCTCGCCCCTGTGCATCTCTCCACTTAATGGAGTAAATGAGGCCAGATGCTTTCATTCTTTCCTCTCCATTCTCTATCTCATTTAGTAATGAAATAACTCAGGAATAATTTTTCTCTGAGAAAAATGTTAGCATATATTTTACACATGCTTCATTATAATTTATCTCTATTTTCTAAATATTAAATAATAGTTTCAATTTTTGCTTTGAATCAAGAGTTGTTAAGGCATGTTTTAAATTTTATTCCCAATGTCATTTTAACATATTATTATAGAGTATACACTATACCATTTTTACATTATGTGTTTTACTGAACATTCTTTTAACTTTATGAGCAATTTTTATAAATAATTTGTGGGTTTTCTTTTAAAGAGGTATCCTCTACAGGATACAGAATTTTATAGTGGTGATACTAACTTTATTCAAATAATACTCAGATTCTCTAACTCTGCATTACCAGTTCTCAATCCTGGCTGCACACTGCAATCTCCTGGGAGGTTTTTATAAACCAGCAATATCTGGGACCTACCTCAGCCATTGTAACAAGCTATAGAGGTGTGGCCAGTATCTCACATTCAGAGCTCCCAGTGCAATGCTGATACACTCTGAGGTTTAAGAACCACTGATTTACATTCTTTTTTGTGTTAGTCTATTTCTTTTTTTTGCTAAATTTTTTTCTCGTAAATTATACAGTATTCCGTAAATATTTCAGCACAGTTATATGATTTGACAGTTATATATGGAAATCACTTGTGCAGATTAATTGATTTAACATTTATGTTTAATCATATATTTTAGTTTAAGAAAAAATACTTCAAATTCTCCTTTTAATTACATGTGTATGCTTTATATTTCTTCATTTTTTTTCTTGTAACTTCCTGAATTATATTTCATGTGTATTTTCCATAAATAATATTTAGATATTTTTTAATCTGTTTGCTCATCTTTATTCTTGTGAGTTTTTCAATTGATATTGGTCATTGTATCACAGAGGCTTTTTATTTTGCTGCCTCAACTGCTTCGCTTTATGTTTTTTTCTTGTGTTACCTTGTTTCTCTAGTTTTATATTTCTTGATGATTGTATCCTGCATTGACCTTACACTGTAGTGATTTGGGAAAGAGAAATTCTAATGATAATTACTCAGTTTTCAAATGTACACAGCATTCCTGGGAATGGCAGACTACCATGTAATTTGAGCCAAACTACCTGTAGAAAACATCTAGAAAAACAGGACCAAATTTTGGAAAATAAAA